>JAOWBL010000014.1:13080056-13107873 GCA_028564865.1 Zenarchopterus dispar | reverse complement strand
CACACACACACACACACACACACACACACACACACACACACACACACACACACACACACACACACACACACAGAAGCCATCATACACACTTGCACAGCTCTGTTGTTTACCTCTCCATGGCTGCTGGAGATTGGGATCCCATTCTCACTGGGGATGTTACTGGAGCTGTTGTTGGGGGAACTGGGGCCTGAGCCTGGTGCACTGTTGCATGCAGATTCTGCAATACGTGAAACACAGACGAAAGATTACAAAAAAAAAAAAAAAAACATGTCATCAGCTATCTAATCTCCAGTTCTGACAAATAAGCTCTATGCAGTAAAATGTGACAGGAATATTTATATTTTATATCTAATTAAAATGCAGGACTAAAAGGGGTCATTGGGTCATACAGTTTGACAGTGTGAAACAAAATGATATTTGATACCATATTTAGTAAAAATCCAGTTACTGCCGTGCAATATTGAGGAGTCTTTTCACATATCATATGATCATCATTTTAGTGAATTATCTTAAACAGGATGTCACCTCAAAGCAACAAAATTCAACTTTGCATGAAGGTTAGTGTTGCATGTCATGACCATCTTGCAATGCTGGTAGAGACAAGAATGGAAAAACTGCTGCTAAAGTGGTACCGTCAAGCAGACACTATTAAGGTCTATAATAAATGTATCACTATTTCTATTTATTTAATTTATTGTCCATCAATTAATTTGGAGACTGTTTTAGCAAAAGTGCAGCTGTTAAGTCACTGCACATTAGTCGTTTTAACGCAAGTTTTGAAGACTCAAACTGACTCAACCAGCAGACAGCTTTTGCAGAAGTCAGAAACTGGCTATTGTCCATTGCAAGGCGAGAGAAAAACAGCAGGAATTCTCAGAACTGTTGCCAAGTTTATTCTGAAAGATTTTCAGCCTTGCACTCTAAAGCTAGGCAAGTTTATTTATTTAGCACACTTCATGCCGATAGGGAGCTTAAAATACTTTACAATATATACAAAGGTAACAACAGAGATATAGTGATTTACAAGTACAAAGAAAAAAATGTCCTTTAAAAAATCTATTTTTAAAGAAAAATATCTCCTGGTCTGAGACCTTTGTATTGCTACCAACTCACTTCAAACTCTCAATTTCAAAACTGTTGTAACCAATATAATACTTTTATAACTTCTTTCAGTGATTCAGAGTGACAGCTCCAGGTCTTCAGACTGAACTTCACTTTAAAAACTTAAAAATTACTGTTAATTAAGTAAGGAAAGAATACAGCAATCAATAATACACAAACATTTAAGAATACATTTTTCCAAAACTGCAAATTAAAAAGAACACGAAATAAAACATAATGTTCAGAGCAAAAAACAGCTTACCAGCAAAACCAGCAAGGTGTGATAAGACACCCTTATCACACCTTGCTGTCCTTTGTGAAACACACAAATGTGGACCAGTGTAATGTTTCATTACACTTTTCTCCTGCTTTAGCTACCCACGTTAAACAGATGTGATATGAGTGTCGTGTGAAATGGGAATAAGAAAAAGTGTAATATGGCCATGAGGATGGCTACAAACTCTGCAGAGGTTGAAATCAGTCAGCAAATCACAGAGAGACCTAACCTAGTTACAAGCACGCCAAAGGCAGTACCACTAAATGCTATCAGGTTTGTGCCCATAGCGGTGCATATTATGTACACTGTCATTTGACTTGGGACATTAGCTACTTGGTGAACCCTGCTGTCATGGTTAGCACCATGGAGGAGCCTCCACCTACTGAGGTCAAACCCAACATATCCCTCCTGCAGCCATGTGCACTGCAAACACAGGCAGGGTTGGCATATTAGTGAGGCAATAGTGTGCCTCCATGAGACCATTGAGAGGCACAGCTGGAGAATGGAGGTAGCATAAAGAAGAGACCTCCAATCCATCTTTATATTCTGTTTTTAGTAATACAGAGCTGTCTTTACAAGAGTCTGTATAAGGCAATGGCTTTGAGTCATGTTTCAATAAGACAATCCTATCCCTCCTTGAATTACCACTTTATCTTGGTGGAAGGGTTTGTGTGACTGTATGATTCCAAGAGAATTGTGTAGGGGGAAACTGTCCTTTGTAGGGTCCCCCAACGCAAACTGGTTCTGGGGGACCACAGAAAAGACAGCCTCAGGACCTTCAGATTCATGTGAACAAAAAAACAAACCAAGTTTCTTGATATTCATTATGGCTTTGTGTACTGCTCTTTTGAAGCTATGACTTCATTTGACTGTTTGGATCTTGTCTTGATGGAGCCAGAGGTGATGTGTCCGACATATCTGGGACAAATCTGACCACAAGCTTGTGGATATTACATGTCCACTGGGTATTGAGCACAACACTGACCTGCTACTTAATATCAGGGCCATGGCTTTAAAAAAAAAACCCATAAATGCACAAATTACAGTTTAAGCATTTTTCAGCTGCAAATTTCACTGCTTGACACAGTATAATCCGATAACAGGTGCACTCACCAGCTACATCTAGAGATCGCTTCTTGGCTGTGGTGATCGGCCCGTCTTTCCTGCGGAGCAGAGGGCTGCTGCGCCGCTCCGTCACCTTCTGCTTTAGTCGGGAACGAAGCTTCAAGTTGGGTTCAGACGCTGACGACACACAAACAGGAACAAACTAGTCAAAGTGAAGGAGTTTCGTGGCAGAGTGAAGAAAGTCAGACTAAAAGTGATAAATCTGTTGTGCTATTATTCGGCTTATTTGATAAGTAATCTGAGAAAGTAAAACTGTGCCAAATTAAGCATTTGCTTTCCAACTGAGACACTTATTCCAAAAATATAATTATGCTCTAATCAACTGTTATTGTCCTCAGATTTGTAGTCAATCTCTGGGTTGTATAAATGGGAGCTTGTTTGTGAGTGGCAAACAAGTGCAAATGAGTTTGTCCTTATAAAACACAGTGTATCTAATGTCTGGCAGATTCAGGAGGCTAACCAGTCAGCACGTGACAGTGTGAAGCATCGTCAAAACGAGAGAGTCAGCCAACTGGCAGCTTTCTTGACCCTGTGCTTAATAATGCTGCCTCCATACTTTGCTAATGAACCCTGCTAGTTTACAGACACTTTCAATTACAAAGGGAAAAAAAAAAACAATAACCATGTTTGAATCCTTTGTATACAAGTGTGGTTCCCCATCTGTTTGTGTAAACCTCGAAACAGATGTTACTGTTCAAGATTTGCTGCAGCAGGTGCTACGCACGTAGGGTGTAACACAGATGAGCGTGCATCATAATCTGGGAATAATGTTGGGCTTTTACTTTTCCCCACAATCTTTACTGTGATGTCTGCTTGCCAGCCAATACCAACCACGGGATGCTTTATCCCCTCCTCCACTGGCCTCCTTCCACTCAGTCAGTTAAAGCAGGATGGCTGACCCACAGCTGACCCAATGCTCGTCCCACGACCCCGTATCTATGTTCATTAGTCTCAGGGCTGGAGGTGGGGAATTTTTGTACAGCCAAGTGAAAGCAATTTATTCTTTGTGTACAGTCGTGAATTATTCTTTATTAGCAGCTTTAAGCTGGGTCGTTCCGGCAAAGAGAAACATCCAGTCTTTATGTACTTCAAAGAGGTGCAAACTCTCATTATAACTGGGTGAGGATGAGGAAACCTATTGTGAAACAATCATGTCCAACTACTTTTCCAAGTAAATTATTTATTTTAGGGGAACAATGCTGTTGAACTCATGAAACTCAATTATAGAAAAAAAGAGTGTCCTTTAAGTGAAGGGCACTAGTCCAAAGTCTTCGGTAAGTGGGATGGGGTCAGTTGGGGTGAAATGCTGTGCATTAGGTGAACCGAAGCAGAGTATCAGACAGTATGAGAAGAACAGTGCATTAAAATTACATTTTAATCTACAGCATGGAAATAAGTATTAATCTGATTTTTTAACATTAACACAATTAGTGTTTCAACCATTACAAATGGTTAGAGAGAAAAATTCCAGAAAATAAATTATTTCATCAAAATGGTCTACAACCTAAAGTACAAAGAAGCTGGGACACAGAATTGCAAATATGTGCAAATCTCATACACCCATATTTTGGTGATAACAGAACATATCAAATGCTTATACTGAAGAAATATACAATTTTATGGAAATAAACTCAAAACTTAGATTTCAAAATTAAAAAAAAAAAATGTAGTCGATGGCATGAACACATCTCAAAATTACAGTTTACCAAGTGTATAGAAATTTCTCTTCAACAACAGTTCATGTATGTATGGAAATTAATGAGACCAGTTGCTGGAGCTCAGAGAAATGTCCCATTCATTTCTGACATACAGTAGATTTTACCTGCTTAAAAGTCATCCTTTATTGATTTTTTTAAAATTCCTAATTTGTCAAGCGTTTTCAAGTGGTAAAAGTTCTGGACCGTAGACAGGTCAGTTCAGAACCTGGACTCTTCCATGAAGCTATACTGTTGCAATGAATGCAATGGATATAGTTCAGAATGGTACTGCTGAAGTGTGCAAAGCTTTACCTCAAAAAAATACATTCTGGATGGAAGGAGTTGTAGCTCTGAAACCTGTAGATACCATTCAGCATTTATAATTCTTTACCAGACGCAGAATTTCCCCATTCCTAATGCACGCCCTTGCCTTAAAAGCTGCAGCTTTTTGAAGTGAATGCTAATAAGCCAGATGGTCCCCACTTAGTCTAGAGAACGTGGCGAACATAGTTCCCAAAAAGAATTTCAATTTTTGTTTCATCTCACTTTCTCCTTTGCAGGATAAAGATTTGTGGATGGCACCGAACAGTGTACAAAGTTAGACAGTGATTTCTAGAAGTGTTCATGAGCCCATAGAGTGTTTTCAATTACAGAATCATGTTTGTTAGTCATTTATCCTAAAACATTATGATAATGTGATATTCAAAGTTTTTATAGTTTCCTTACTTCTGTCAGAATCCGTCTAAAATGCTTATTATACCTAAACAGTTTCAAGTTTTCCTCCAAGAGTTTCTTTTTCACTACCACATTTCCAATCTTTTATTTCTTGTGTCCAAACTTCTGGGACATCAAAATTTAAACACTCATTACTTCACCGCTTAAAAATAACCTGTGAAGTGATGACTGTTTTTCTGCATCCTATTGGGAATAAAATATTAGGGTTTTTTTAGATATGGAAATCATTGCATTCTGGGTTTCCTTTTTTCATTTTACATTACATCCCCACTTTTCTGTGAATTGGGGTTGTATCATTCTTCAAGTACATCAGAACTGCCGACATGAATGTTGGTGCTTGTGTGTCTTCAGAGATTATGATAGAGTAATTAAAGAAGTGGAAGTAGAGGGGAAAGCTAGCTAAAAGGAGAAATTGAGATATGGATATGAAGGATGGTAAAAGGACCATGAAAGAGGCTGAAAAGGAGGCTGTGTGTTTGCTGGGAAACAGTCGCCATGGGGATGTTCACCTCAGGACACAGTGACTTTGAAGGGTGTTAATGCCGACTGGGCAAAAGCACACCAGTGTGCACACATGCAAACACGCTTGCTGCAGAGGGCCCAGACTGGTTTTACTGCTGATGGTGGCATTTCAGTGCAGCCCTCTATCCCCCCTTCACCTCTATCCATGCCCTTCTTTCTCCTCTCACTTCCTCTTATTCCCCACTTCTCCTTTTTGTTTGGAATTGCTTCCTCTACTGTTCATTGTTGAGCTTTTATAGCAACATTGTACTGCCGTTTGAAAAGGTGGATGTACAGCTTCACCGCAGCAAAGGTTGCTCCGCTACTTTTTGATTTTTATTTTCTCAGAAAAGAAAAATTAAAAAAGTTTACATCCTGTTTTCCTATTTTAACTTTGATAAAGGATCTGAGGCAGAGTTAGAATTCCCTGGTATGATAAAGGTGACATTAAAAAGCCACAGATGTCCTACATACATTATTTCACTGTGGCTTTCATGTTACTCTTTATATTTGGATCTGTATATATAACTTCTCTATACACAAACTTGTTTGAGACCAAAAATAAATCTTTTAATATCTCTCTGTTTGACCCACCCTTATATTTTAATAAAGCCCATAAACTGTAAAAAAAAAAAAAAATTGAATAAAATGTTTAACTCTTTATTGTTTATAATGAGTTGTTTAGGGGGATAGTTCTGACAGAAAACCTATTGATCAGCTGCTCATCCTTTTGACAGGATATGAGTCCTGAGCTTCCCCAGTCATGTTGGAGGAAAGCCATGCTCCTGAGCCAATAAAAGGGAGGGACTCAGATTTACTGTATGGAAATCAATAGGCTCGTTTTCTGAAAATCATCAACAGAGCTTCCGAGAAATACCATACATAGAAGATACATTAGATAAGTGGATGAGATGGGCAGAAACAGGCAGAGACACATGTAAATGGAATAATTAGTGTTATTTGCCCATTTTCTAACATGTATTTTGACTCAAAATGTCCTTAAGTTACTGTGTAAAGAGTGGGTTCCGAGTAAAAGTCCTCACTTCTTAGATTTAATTTCCATAAGACACTGGTCTTTAAGGTTAACATCAAACTATATCTTTCAACTAAATGAAGGATTTACAAAGAGCTGACGCAAGGATAATAAAATCAGTGGTGTTCATTAGTGGCTCCACCCACTAATGTTTTGAACAGTGATGTGAAGACAGTTGAAAAGGTGGACTTTTGTACTTTACCTTTGTGGTATTTTGACCAAAGTATTTCAAACTTTTCATAGATACCACACAAAATTATGCTAACTTCTAAAGTTTAAAAAAAAAGGACAGAGTACCCTCCCTTTTAACTCCATCAGCGCTGCAAACAACAAAAACAGAGTTGCTCAACTGTATAAAACCATTCTCATGGGATATGCAGCATTAATGGCTTCATAAATCTATTTAACTGACACCATTCAGTCATTCAGACTTGGGACACTTTCAAATTAACATCCCCATGCCCATCACTGTGACAGCACAAAGCTTTTGTAATCAACATGCAACATTTGCCATTTGCAGTCGACTGAGCAGTAAATCAAGTGACAGAGAGTTTAGGAGGTCAGAGATTTTACTAATCCACTGGTGTGTTATAAATTACTTCCATAATTAGTTACAATAAAATACTTCCTTTGTTACTGTAGCAGGTCAGACTTTTAGAAGTAGAGCTGACATGTTCAGTTGCCATTCATCTATAATTTATCCCCATTCACGGGGGTTTGCTGGAGCCTATCTCAGCCCTCCACAGATGAACTCAGAGTTGAACCCTGGACACCTCTGCAGTCACTTGGCACCAGCTTTGTTTCCTTTGGTTTGGTTTAATCTCAATTGTCCATCAACAAGTTCAACAATCAGTGGAGGGTGCAGCTGCATGTTAGATGGGTTCATTTGCGCTAGGCTAGTTTACTGGTAATAAGAGTTATCGAACAGTAAAGTTTGTAAATTTACCGGATGAAAAAAATCAGCATGATAGTACTGCATTATTACTGGTCAGTTCTCACTGTAAAGTTTGAGATGCTAATGTCTGTGTGAAAGTGCACGACAGGGATAAGGAAGGGTCAGCGTGACAAGTCTGCCTCTGTCATAATAGCCTTGCAGACTTCCTGCCAAAGCATTCAAAGTGGCCCTCTGTACTCGGAGAGCCATTATCACAAGGCCCTTCATACTTGGACAGTGGGGCCCTTTTGTAAGACACTGTATGCCTTAACTCACTACACAGAAAAGAATATTTAGCATGCATTTAGAATTTTACATGGATAAAGACGAACAAAGCCAAAAAATGTCATGTATGACATCAGAGGAGCGCCGTCACTGTCGCTCATTTCCTCTCGAACAAAGATCATATCTCTGTGAGTCAGTCTAATCTGATCTATGACTGCTCACTGTTGACACAACAGCTCTTCAGCTTCCATGTACAGTCCGTGTTCCCTCTCTGCTTCTCCTCACAACTAACAGAAAAATGACAATACAAAGACTAAAATTCAAACTCAAGAACTATTTTCTTAACGCAAGGATCTTGATACATGCTGTATGTACCTTACTGCTTGATCCTTGTGTCAATGTCAAATAACATGAGGACAGAGCAGAACAGGAAATGTATGAATTGTATTGTGTATACAGAGGACGGAAAAAGTATGTGAACCCCTGGAAATTAACTAGTTTTCTTCATTCATTTGATACAAAATGTGATCTGATCTTCTTTTAAGTAACAATTAGAGACAAACATGATGTGCTTAAGCATATTATATATAATTTCTTGTGTCTTTTTAAAACACCCTCACTAAATATTCACAGTAACTAGTGGAAAAAGTAAGTGAACCTTTGCAACTAAATGGTCAAACTCCCTTTGGCAAAAATGACTTCAAGTAAACACTTTCAGCATCTCTGGACCAGATCTGTACATCACTGTTGAAGAGTTTTTGAAGAGTTCTTTTTACAGAACTCCAGATACATTTGTATGATATCTGGAGTGACTGACTCTTGAGGTTACTGCACAACATCTCCTTGAGGTAAAGGGCTAGATTCTGATTGGACCACTCAAAAAGGCAGATTTTCTTTTTCTGACGATAGTCTGTGGTTAATTTATTTCAGTGTTTGGGATTATTGTTGAACCACAACACCCAACTTCTACTTAGCTTCAGCCTTGTGAACAGCCACACTGACATTATCATGAAGAATATTTTGGTAAATTTGGGAATTCATTTTCCCCTCAATGATGGTAGGTGGTCCAAGTTCTGAGGCAGCAAAGCAAGTCTAAATCATAACGCTCTCTTCACTGTATTTCTCTGCTGGGATGGTGTCTTGATCTTGGTAAGCTGTCCCATTTCCTCATACATACTCTTCCAGAACAGTTCAACTTTTGTTTTATCACCGGACAAAACATTTTCCCTGTCAAGGAATGTCAATAGGTTCTTTGGCAAATTTCAGGGGTACAGCAATTTTTTTTTTTTTTCGGAGGGCAACAGCTTCCTGTTCTGGTACACAGGGTAAAAGGCAAATTTATTAGCATAGTACATTTCATTCACAAAATGTGAGTTTTGTATTATGCCCTCAGTCATCTTGATTGTGTGCAGACTTCTAATAATAGTAGTAACTTTACTTAAATGTCTCCATTTGTCTACAGTTTGTCTACAAATGAACTGCAGACAAGTTACAATTTGTCTGATGGATGTTTAAATACTTTCGCGTCACATCAGCTTTTTATGAACAGGAAAAACTCAAGTATTTGAGTGTCTATAAACCACACCTCCAAACTCGGTTCATTAACTGGCCTCCAGAGGAGCAAACTACACACTTCAATTAGTTTTCATTGTAATTAGTCTGAGTTCACTTACTTTTTCAGTACTGTGAATGTTTAATGATTACTGTCAATTAAAACATGAGAAATTTGAGTTGCTTGTGAGATATCAGCTTAAGAACAATGCATCTGTCTATTATGATTCATGTGAAGATCACGCCACATTTTATGATGAACTGATGCAGAAAAACAGAAGATCACATACTTTCCCACTGTATTTCCCAGAACTAAATAAAAGAAATTCCTAAGTTACACCTGAGGGTCCCTGAAATTTGAAGCACGCAGTTCAAGGTTGCGTGCCAGGAAAAAAGCACTGCTGCCTCTGGTTCGCAGCAGGTGGGAAAGAGTGCAGAGTACACAGTTTGCTCTCCAGCTGTGAAAGCAGGCAGTGATACATCCAAAGCAGCTGCTGACACTTAGTGAATAATCAGAGTTTGGCTTCTCCTACTGTAGCCAGACAGACACAATCTGATGCATCCAAGAAACAAGTACTGTGAGTTTCCCAGCCTTCCCAGCACAAAGACGGTCAAGAGCTGCTTTGATGCACGGAGTAATCCATGATATGTGTAAAGAAGTGTAATTCAACACATTAGTCAATGTCAGCATGAATTGATCCAAACTAACAGGCTAATTAAAAGAAAATGTCAGTCATCGACAAATCCAGCAACTGAATTTGAAGAAAAGTCTTCAAGATAATTAATTTCTTCAAGTTCTCTGACATTCATCCTTCAATTTTTATGACAAACCTTATAATAATGTATATTTATGTCTTCCAAATTATTTAAAACTCCTTTTGAGAGAATTTTTGTTTGCTGTTTTTTTTCCTACACTTTGGCCGTTCAGATTAAACTTCACATGATGTGATGACAGATTCTAGCAGTTTCCCTCTATTTCCAGTCTTTATATACAGCTAAGCAACAGTTTCATACCCACCAGCCAAATCCTGAACAGGAACTCAAATGATGTTTTTTTATGGAAATTCTTTTTTTTTTTTTCCATTTGTGTTAAGGTTTATACTTGTTTGGCTCCAGTATCCTCCCTCCACCCTCATTTACTATTCAAGAAAATTTATGAAATAATTGCTGACATCTCCAGCTAAGAATATTTGAAACAGAGCAGTTTAGAGCTCCATTCTTGGCCAACAGCAACATTAAAAAAGTAACAAATGTGGCTGTAAGTTGGTACAAAAATGTCAGCAAAGTCTTTAAATCTGCACCTGTTTTACGAAGCGGGAAGTCATCTTTTGAGTCGTATGTGCCCAGCATTGGATGGTTGTATGCCGACAGTCCTGCCTGCGGGGGTGAGCTCTGGTCCAGAGAGCTGTGCTGCGTTTTTCTGCAAAAGAAGGGATATTTTTTATATATTTCCCAATACAACATGCACTAATTCTTTCCAGGTGAGGTCTGGTTTCCTATTCTATGAATTTCTGTGTTTGTGACTTATCCTCAGTGTTATGATGATGTCTTATCTTCAATGTGATTAGAAGCTCAAATAATGAAAGAAACAAAAGTGGTTGAATTCTTATACATAACATACTCAGTTTTCAGGGTGGTGAAAATGTTTTGTTCTGGGGAGTTTTTTATAACGCTGACTCTCTATGAAATTGGAGAAGATGGAACTCCTTTTATGGTCATATTCCCCAGGCAGCATGTGTCCACAAGAGCAAGAACTTTAGCAAGCAACGAGTTTACAACAGAGCACCAAGGATTGAGTTAGTTTTCCATTCTCGTCAATCTATTGATCTTTTTGTTTGTTTTTTTCCCCAAAATGTCTCCAAACAAGAGCGTTGCTCGTCACAGAATGTTGGTTGACCATGGCTCAGTGGATGCAGTGTGTTTTTTCTGACCCAGCAATAGATTAAACATATTTGTTTGTTTTGGAGACACTTCAAGGCTTTATAAGCAAGGCCCAGTGCACCGCTGGATTTTCAAAGAGGCTAAATCTTAAAGAAAAAGTCAGGGCTATTCCAAGGCCAGGAGCTTGTGAGTGGGAACCCCAACTAGTAGGTCAAATGTCTGTGTTTTATTGGCAACTGGTGTGTGGGCATTTTAGTGCAAACATTGTGGATACAGTGGGCACTGTTGCAGAATCTCTCCTTGTGATTCTCCATCGTTAATGTTCAAAAATAATTACAGGCTTTTGGAGTTGTGCAGGGTACAAAGCTACTCTGGAGGTTCCAGAAATTAAAATTAGAAGGCTGAAAATGAAAATGAGTAGAATATGGCGAGTTCAACTAAATCACTCGGTACCTACCTGGATTTCCAAAGACACAGGCCTTCACAGAAGAGGACATGGGGGGGAAAAAAAAAAAAAAAAAAAACAGAACTCCTATCTCCTTTTCAAGATACATCAGAGTGTGAAGAAAAAAGTGGATGAAATGGATAGGGGCAATGACAGAACTGGCTGTGGTGGTAAATTCCTGATTTGGTTGAATTAGAGAGATGCAGGATGAGAAGAGAGATGAACAGAAAAGAAGTGAGCAGAATCTTAACAGGCAGAACAAACAGGGAGAGGAATAAAGAAACAGAAAGTGGTGGTAACATTGATGTTCAGCTACTGGTATCTCCTGCCTCAGCAAAAATATTTGATTGTTTATAGCTTCTTCAAATATTCCATGTGCAGTAGAGGCACCATTATTATTTCTCTCTGTTCACTTCAAACACACACACAACTGCACCTCAAATAGAACTGGCTGTCAATCACCAAGAACAAACAGACCGACAAAAGCCTCGCTGCTTCAACATTTTCTTGGTAGTTTAAACTCAGAGATTCTAATGTTTATGCTGGAAACTTGATGTGCACACAAAAGCGTGCCATGACAGACACCCACACAGCACATGTCTGTAACACAACATTGTTTTTCAAAGTCGTGAAGAAACTTTGTTTATATTATTTCAGGATTTTACATTTGATACTTTTCCAAAGGTTGTGATTCTTTTTAAATAGATGACATGGAGAACAAAAAGGCACAAGCCTTAGTGAAAGGTAAACAGATAAAAGGCTGATTTTTGACAGTTACAAAGATTGTGGAGTTGTTCTGATGAATTCTGTCACCTTTTCAATACCTATTATTTTTGTTTGCTGCACCGAGTTGAGCAGAAAACTGCAAGATTGTATGAAAATATTTATGATTCAAAAAGTACTGGATCTCTTTCATATTTGTAATCCAGGGCTTGTTTTTGAAGATGGTAATGGATTGTGTGTTTATTGGCCTATAAAGACAAAAGTACATGTATTGTCAAACAAACTTCAAACTGGTGCAGTAAATGTTACTTTCCCCAACTGTAAGTGGCTGGTGACACTCACCCATACCAGTAGCGTGGGTCACTGGGCAGACAGTGGTTTAGGTTTCGCTGAGCCAGAGCTTTCTTCTTGTTCAAGACAAATTCCTGCAGTCGCATCTTTACCTCTGTACTGGCCACTGCACCTACACAGTGATACAGATGGAGGGAGTACAGTTAGAAAAGTTGAGTACCTTTTTCTTCACAACTCTATTCCTGAGAATAGAGAAACAAATTTACTCCCTTACATGAATAATACACTACCCAAATTTGCATTTCTGGAGATGTTTGTGCTTCAGAGGAATGTCTGGATTGTAGCTTTGGCTCGATCTCTTGACACCAACATGAGGATTGTAACAATATCCATCCATAATTTGACAGGTAATGGCTCTTCAGTGACTATCAATGGAGTACTCAGTCTTGAATTTAAGTCTAAACTGAATCCTACAGAGGTTGCAGGGGTTTTGTGTTGCATAACTCAAAATATGATTTTGGACCACAGAACCCTGTTCATACCTTCAAATAAAAATTTGAAAATGGGTGTGCATTGACGTCAAAAGTCAAGAGGGCAACAAAATATGCTCAGGAGTATTTTACTCTCATGGAAAATTCATTAATTGCTATTACAGAATTAAGCAGCTCAAAACTAATAAATAGCTACCAATGATCAGGGTCTCTCCATATGCCTCAAAGGTACTTTCAGGTTTAAAGCAGCACAAATTAATTTCTACCATGTTAAAATATCAGTTTCAAATGTATTTAAAGGAATATTTGCTTACTTTTACGAAGCATCATCCAGCTGTCGCCTCTGTTCCTGCTATCTGCAAAAACCAACCAAAGTAACTTTGGACTCCCATTCCTCTTGCAAAAACTGCGTATTAAAGGTGTAAATCACATGTTTCATCACAGCCCAATATTGCACTAATTAACTGGATGCTAATGTTTGCCGTTATCACAAAATCTGCCACCATACGATTTTGATTCGATTCGACTCAGGAGTTTACAGTCAATGTTGAAATTATATCGGATGTTGAGTAAAAATAATCACTTCTATCACACTGCAAATTCCTAAAATGTCATTTCACATTTTTATTTCTGCATTCATATAGACTGTTAAATAAATCAATATTTTCCTTTATTAAAAATATACTGCTAGACTAAAAAGGCCTTCATAACATGTGTTCATGAGGATTACATGTAGTCATGAGGTCTAATCGGCATTTTCATTTGCATCAATACTTTTGGGTTGTTTATCATTGAATCATGTATCAGTGTAGATTGACTGATCATTAGACCGCTAACGTTTATCATTTATGACACTATGTCACACTATGAGGTCTTGTACCTCATTATAAAAGCAAATTTACCTCTACACCTACAGTCGTACCCACTGAGCTAAACATCTCAAATTCCTTTGTGCTGCTTTAAAAGGAGTTGTATATGAAAGACAAATACAACACACAGAAACAAAACAAAACAAACAAAAAACAAAAAAAACACTGGTACCCTGTTTGTTGACTCTGTTCTTGTAGATGATTTCTTTTTGCTTGTATAAATCTGACTTTCGACAGTCTGGAGATGGAGACCAATGAGTTCACTGATGAGCTAATGATTTCCTACCACTCCACTTTTCCTTCAAAAGATGCCACGCCTTTTGATATCCTGTAATATATCTGGTAGTGAAAGACAAGATGGACATCCACATGGCCACGATCATTGTTGAAATGACCAATCATGAGCTGTTCAATGCAATCACAGCTCTCTACCCCCAAGACATTCAAGCCAGCAGAAATCAATTCTGACAGCAGAATCACCAAAGAGGATGGAAATGCCTTCCAGGTGGCCGGGAAGAACCTCTCACACATGTGGAGTGGTCCTTTATCTTGTTTTTCATGCATATAGATCCAGTTGTTCATGAGCTGCTTGATTCTTAAACCACAGATGATGATTATGTCAGCAGGAATATATAACTTTGCTTGTGAACATGACTTATTGCACCCTCAGACCTTAATTCCATATTACAGGACATTTGCAGTCTTTTTTGTGTGTGTATTCACCAACTAAGTACTGCAGAAGACTTGTTCTCAGAACTGATTTTACAGTCATCTTTATCTTCTGTTTCAGAGAATGAGCTTTCCTACCACACCAGGAACCATCCACGGTGTAGCTGTAGGCTGAGTGGTCCAGGTGACATTAATTTAGAGTGATTTGTTGAACATATGAATGTAGCATCATGATTACCTATTACAAAAAAAAAAAAACTTTGCAAAGACTGAATGGATAGATGTACAGATGACTGGGTATGGAGATATATATGGACATATGGTGAAGCCCGGCATCTACTGAATTTATACAAGATGCAGGAATTACTGCATTACTTTTATTGGTCAAGTAACCACCAGCTGGCTGTTACATTACTTCAGCTTTCTTATCTCCGATGTAACCATAGAAAAATCTCATGAATTTATGTCATTCTTCCAGTCGTTCTCTAGTTTTCATTTTGATCCAAATGACACAAATTCAAGAGTTGCACTCCATTTCTCTCCTCAGTTAAAACCAGTCTCACAGCTATGCGAGCAAATCATCCAGTGAGGGACACAGGAATGGTCTGGAGGAATGAAGAGACATGAAAGGGGGGAAAAACACAGTGAGGACAGAAATTGGCAAGTGAGGCAAAAAGATGTTCTGAGAAAAAAAAACAAAAAATGGATATGCTTTCATTAGAATGCAAAGAGTGATGTGGAAATGATAACCAATATGATCACTAAATAATGGTGAAGCTGGTAGTACCAACATCCCAATATGTGTGCTTTGCCATGAAAGCAAATTGAGACTGCCTTCCCTGGAGTTCAGTGTAGCACTTAACAAAGCCTCATCTGTTTACAATCCAGTGCTCTTTCCATAGACGTCAGACTGGACACTCACTCTGCCCAGTGCACAATGACTGAGAAAAAAAGGGCTTTACTGACAAAAAGGAAGGATAAAAGTCTACATTATAGTCTAAAGAAAGGCCTAAAACAAGTTCTCAGACCCAAAAGTAAGTCATTTTTGTGTAGGCTTACAAAGATTGTATTTATCTGTTCATATCCAGTTAGAGAAGTCTGCAGTCAGATCACCTAGCAGCACTTCGCTGCACAGAGAGCGTGGCTTTACTTTCATAGGTTCGGCTGTGTTGATGCCGAGATCTGGGAGTGACATTAAACTAATTTCCAGAATACACAGTTCTAGTTGTAACAGGAAACAATGGAGGACTGTAAAAATTACTGGTACAAAAAATAATCAATTGTAAATATTCAGAGTATTGAAGTTCTTACTGTTTCAGGGTCTTCACATATTTGTGAGTACAGTGTAATCAGTGGAATGCAGTAAATGACAAAATAACATAAATAAAGCCCCAACTGAAACTCAATTATCCTTCAGCCTGTTTTTACTTTATTGCAGTCATTTTTCCCCCCCTCAAGACGACACTGGGCTCAAGTAGAAACTGTAAAGCCAGAGCCTGGACATGTGTTCTCACTTGATGTCTTGGCTGCATTATTGTGAAGCTCCCCTGTGGTAAATGTGAGGTCAGGCTGTTCTGACTGCTGTGCCATAACTACAAGTGCTGTGATGGAGGCACTAAAGACCCAAGTCTTTCTGACACCTGCTGTGATAATATAACATCATGTTTCATCACAGGTACAACAGATGTTGGCAGCATGCAGGAAGATGACTGTACGCTGGATTGGTCGTACATATCAGCTTTACTCAGCTGTTTGCAAAATCCTCTGAATTTTGGGCAAAAAAATAAAAAATAAAATCCCTAAATCTGACTTTTACAGTTTTTATAGTTACAGAGCCAGCGTATTTAACCTTCCTAAACTGAACTGTTGCTTTTTTTTCCTTTAGTGTTTTACTTACTCTCTTGTCCCCTCTCCTTGTTTTTGAGCTGCTGGAGTTTCTGTTCCCGCTGCTGCTTCTCCAGCTGCTGCTCATGGCGATGTTGCTCCATCTTCCTGTGATACTCCAACAGCTCTTCTTGATGCTTGAGTGCCAGTAAATCCTGTTGGTGCTGATGGAGAGAATGCACAAATTGGTATGGAAAGAGAAAAGACAAGAGCAAACCCAAATAATAAAAAATGAGATGTTGGAAAATGGAAAAGGAAAAATAAACAGCAATTCTGAAATTTTATTTGGCATTTTTCTTTACAGACATGATGACCCCTGGATATTTAATGTTTTTTCTTCCTACTTTTAACACATAATTTCATTTGAAGCAATACATACAGTGGCAAATGATTGCGAGTAAAATGATGAAAGGGAGGACAAAAGATGTTATCTGCAAAAAGGTGATGTCAACAAAAGCAGTACCCATGAAAGGCCAAGTCTTCAAGGAGCAAAGATGGGCAAAAGATCTCCTTTTTGTCATCAACTGTGTGAGAAAAACAATGTTCCTCAAAGACAGAGTGGAGAGAATTTGCATAATTTTTCCTTTGGTAACCTTAGCACAAGGTAGTGCCGACACGTCTGGGATCAAAGGCATCTGGGATGGATCATCAAAGTAGAAAAGTGCATTTTGGTTGGATGAATCAATATTCTTTTTTGGAAGAAATGGAAAGAAAGTGTGATCCAAACCAAAGATGGAAAGGACTGGCTGCACTTGTTAACAAATCCAAAAGCCAGGTTTTGTAACATGTAACACTTCTGTGATGGCAGCATTAACGTAGAAAAGTACACTGAGATTTTAGAGCAACAAAGTCTGCCTCCAATACGTTTTTTTTTTCCCAAGTCATGCATTTTTCAATAATGCAAGTCTGCACACATTATGAAAACATGGCTGTGAAGGAAGAAGGAACAGGTACTGCATGCAGTCCTGACCTAACCTCCACAGAGAATGTGAAACTAACTATGCAATGACAATCATATATAACTGTAAACCTTAAGGCATGTTTGGATAAACAACAGGATTAAATAACATCAGAATCCCTTCCTCATGTGGTCCACTCAAGAAGAAATGGCAACATAATGAAGTAATAAAAGCTTTAATGCACCAACTTATTTAAGAATGTGGTGCAGACTTGAGATGCAAAATTTGATTTATGTTAAGAAATTATTCATAAAAGCTTGAAACAATGGCAAACTGAATTGTTTTACTTGAAGTTGTTTTTTTTCTGATTTGGAGTTGTAGTTAAAGGAAGCTGCAAAAAAAGGGAAAAAAAGAAGAAAGTAAATATAAATACTAAAACTGAAAAGGACTAAAAAGTGCAGCCAGGGTTTGAGAGAAATGATGACAACCAAGTTGATGTGGATAGAGAGAAGACTGGAGAACACACATTTAAGTTATTTTCAGCCCAAACTGATCATCCCGGCAGGGTGGCTGGCTCTGTGTAGTAACACTGAGTGAAGCTTTTTAGCTGAGAGTCTTGTACAAAATTCACACACAGAGAGTTACTGGGCCAAGGTTCCCATGGAGACCACCAGGCAGCTAAATACTGCCACGAGATCAAATTACACCACCACACCCACTTAAATGTACACATTCATTTCTTTTGTCCTTCACAAGGTGCTGAGCAGAGTACTGCTGCAGCTTTATCCAAGGAAGAATTGTAACCTCCCACCCCGTCTAGTACTCACCCCTCCCGCTCTACTACCTTACCTTAACATGCTCCTGCAGCTGGGCCTCGTGTTGTCGTGACAGCTGTTCATGCTGCCTCTGAAACTCTGCGATCAGTAGCTGCCTCTGGAGTTGCTGTTTGTGTTTGAGAGCAACCAGTTCTTGCTGCAGGTGGTGCTCCTGCTGGCCTGTTGGGGGTTTTCAAGACTGTGTCAATCAAAGCGTCAAGAATCAGGATTGAATTTGTTTAAAATGTTTTTTGTTTGTTTATTTTTTTAAAGTCTGGATTAACACAAGACAAACCAAAAATCACCACCACTTACTGATGACCATTCCATGGCCTGCCTCAGAAGATGTAGGAGAAGCTGCAGAGGGCACCGGTGTGGGGTGGGGCTGGGAGACCAGGCCAAAGGGAGGCTGCTGGTGGTGGTGGTGGTGAGAGTGGTCCACGACACGGAGGTCCATGGGAAGGATGGCTGTGGTGGTGGGGGAAACCTGCGAGGGCAGCGCTGCTGTGCTTACATCCACTATTAGAAACATTAAAAAAAAACAAAAAAAAAACAAGGAAAATCACATCATTCTCTTATCAAATAATTGGCTAAGTTTCTGATTCTGTAATTGTAGCCAAAATACTCAACTCTCTCTGATCCAAGTCAGACAAATGGACATGCGTTACCTCAGTTACCCAGACAGAGCAGATATGACTGTTGCACCCAGTGCCATAATTTAAACTGTTTGCAGCTGTGTGTTGGCAAATTTAGAACTTAAGTCTGCTTCCTCATTGTACACACTAGATAAGAGCATTAGCTCTTATCCAAAACACCAAAAACATAAATCGCATGCAAATTTGAAAACAAGAGATCATGGGGGCATCACTCTGTGTTGTAGTAATGGGGAGATTAGAGACCAGAAACAGCCAACAACATGGGTCGCCCATTAGGAATTCACTGACAAATGTGTTGAATTGTGTTTGTAATTCCACTTTGAGTGTCTGTGTGTGTGAGAAGACTATTATTATTTTTCTTAATTTAATTAAGAAAGCTGACAAGTTGCGATGTTTGGTGAAAAGTGCAAGACTTCTGAGAAGAAGTAAAATGACAAAATTACAAATCTACTCATCGTAAAGGATTTCCAGTTATCAGGACAGGACATATGGTAGCATTCAAAAACAGAATTAAAATATCACTGCTGTTTGCCAAAACTGCAAGATAAAAAGCACAGACAGAGAAGAAAAAAAAAGTAAAGAAATAAATTAATAAAAAATAGGCCTGTGTTAGAAGTACATCCCTGATAAGTCATTCAATCTGCAGCATTTAATCTGCTTTATAGGAATAATCCATCAAAACATGGACAATAAGGGGAAAAAAACAAGGAAAGGTCAACATGCATCAAACAGAGGTCTAGTGCAATCAGATTATTTCACACAAACAGATGTACAACCCTACACGGTATTAGAGATGCAAGAAAACAAACAGCCTGCTCACCACTTCATTCCAAGTCATCGCTGACTTTTCAGTCTAAAATTGCTAGTGTTCCTGTTATGTGATGGCATGTTAAACTTTTATGTTGGTGATTTCATGTTACCTTGAGCTATGTCAGAAAAAATAATACAAGAAGGGACCAAATTTTCAGATGACCAAGTCAAACTAATTCAAGACCTCCTGCGTACCATCCAGTCTTATATGATCAATTTCTGCTCCATGGAGAACCACATTGCACTGTGCCAAGCCCTCTGTCAGTGATCAATACTCTGAAACCAGCGCAAAGCAACCCTGGCCTATCGTGGATGCCCTGACATCCCAAGTGACCAATGAGGTGGTGAATGGAGTGGCGGTTAACTTGCTGAGATAGCCAATGACATCTTTGGTACCGGGCAGGTTTTCAGTGCAGTGGGAAACTTGACACCACCCAGCGGGACAGCAGGGAGAGAAGAAAGGGTGCGGCCAGGCCAGACATGCTGGTGCTTCACTGATGCGTATACGACTGCACTTGTTAGGACTGAAGTCTCAACATAAGATTCTTATTTTACGTTTACTTCTTTAGGTTAAAAAAAACAAGTGAGAAGGGCTTACATCTATTTCAGGAACAGATGGAGAGTAGACTTTACTGTTCAACAGCACATTTAGTAGATGTCCATCTTTCTGTTACCTCTCACCAACAAATAAACCTGTGTAGCTGTCACTTTTATGTTATAAAGCAGGAAGAAAGAGACCTTCATTGATAGCTGCCAGTGATTGTCACTTTCACTCCATGCACATCAGATGTGTTGTCCAAACAGTCTTTGGACGTCCATGCCAAATTTTCAGTTCATCACCTCTCACATTTGTTGCGTCCGCATATATTTGCACAAACATGCCCATCAACTGCTTACTCACATATCTAATAGGCAGAAATATCAAGGTCAAACAAACAAAAGCTTTTATTTGCCCATCAGCTGGGTCAGTTCATTTAAATAAGAAGTCCCACTCTGCACACTGGGGTGCTTTCAGCGGGTTCCCTGCCCCAGTTCTCGGTTATTTTTCCCCCAACAATGACCAACATCCCTGGAACATAACCTCAGTCAACACCTCGGCTACAGAGCTTTTCTTTAAATTGGTTCAGATGAGTGACACAAACACTATCCCCCTTCCTTTAAGAGCAGCTTTGGAATTTCCAAACAACCTGTATAATTATCCTGAAGTGGCTCTCGTCAACAGAACAGACATGTAACAAAAAAAAAGCACAACAGTAGTCTTCGACACCGCATAAAAGGGACTGCAGGCTCCAAATAATAATAATAATAAACATTTAGACATTCTGCCTCCAGGTTTTAATGGATGTATTTAAAAGATTTTGCATGTTTTGTCTGCATTAACACAGACTTTTGAAATCTTGTGAAAAAAGTTGGACTAGAAAGTTTGGACAAATTCAACCTCTCTGGTGTGCTGCAGTTCTTCCTCCCTGCAGAAAGGATGTCATGTGTGCACAGGCTGGTAAACATGGCAACTTGTGGGGAAAAAATAAAATAAAATAAATCACTTTGACACAGGTTGGACTCCACCAACAGCAGGTCACACAGAGTTTTTCCTGCGTAGAGAAATGCTAAATGGCCAGCTCGTCAAATTTCATACTGCCTCAGCTTTCCAAGAAGGATTTACAATTGTTTTCCTTGCAGGGGAAAACAGTATTTTCAAACAAGTGTGAATTAGGGGTATTTGATATTCGAGACATCGCTGCTGCGATGAGGTAGTGGCGCTACCTTGCCATCCATGCATCAGGCAAAACCACCTGAAGAAGAGTCCAGGTTCATCTAGAGCAGAGGTACTGATCTAGAGTATCAGATTTGTCCATTCAAACCAAAGATTAAGTTACATAATTTTACAATGTTATTGATATTTCCTTGTATTACAAAACACACTAAACGAATGGCTCTGATCCCCAGTGGCTGAAGACATTCATCTGGTTCATACCCAATGAGGATGGCATTATTTGCACCACATTTGAGCATTTTTTGTATTAGATACTTGTCCACAAATTACAGGCCAAATGTCATGAAATAGCATGAAACAATTATTTGCCATAAAACAGTGGAGGAAAATGAAAAACTAAATGAGACAGGGTAGGGTGTAGCACTTTTACTTTTACATGTTTAAAATGAAAAATAGAGATGCTGGAAATCTGGGTGTGAATGCTGATGACAAATGGATGTTTTTGCTAAATGAAAAATCGTGACAGCTACTAGCTGGGTTTTGCATCTTAAGACAGTTAAACTTCCCTGCTCAACATTGTGGGTTGGTGGGAGCAAAAAAACTAATTTTAGCTTCTGAAGTAAAACATGTTACAAAAAGTTTAAAAGTGAATGTGATACATTGTGTGTGCATGGTTTTGTGTCATAAACGGTGAGGGTTCGGAGTAGGCACCGCCACCAACAAACATGATGACCAAATGGAGTTTATGAGTTTAGAAGCTGGGGGCAAAAAAAAACAAAATTTCAAACGCTTTCCAGGCAGACAGAGAGAAAGTCGGCATAATCACTTCTCCAACCAGCTGCTCAGAGGATAACCATACTTACACTGAAAGCTGTTGCTGGCTGCAAATTGTAATGTTAGCCACTCAAAGGTGCACATACAGAAATTCAGCAACTCTAACCTTTGATAACCATGATGCATTTATTAGAGAAGGAACTGATCCAATCAGAGATCAGTATCAAGGCCAATACTTACACCATTCATTGGAAGGTCGACAGCAATCGAAAAAAAAGCTGCTGCAATAACCCTAATTCATCCTTACCCAGATAAAACAATGATCTAAGCAAAGATTTAAGTTGAAGGGTTGGATAAACCAGTTTATTTTTTCCCCTCAGTTCTGTATTTTTATTGCAAATGCTCAGTTTGGGAACCTTAAATGTACTCCAAATAAATCTGGAATAAAGAAATTATTGTATGTGTCTTTGTAAATGGCAAATAAAGTCAATTCTGATTATATTTTATTTCTTTTTTTTTTTTTGGTAGGTCTTACTCTTAAGTGCCAAGGTCTACAACAGCCATGTGCAACCTTATATTTGATATCATCAAAAATAACAAGTAGATTACACCTCTCTAATATTTATATATACATGCCACCCAATACCTGACCCACAAAGACACTGAACAGCTTTTAAGAATAATTTCAGTTCTCAGTGTATATGCTTTTAGTTATTCTTTTTAGCCTTTTTTAATATGTCTGAAAAAATGCAGGACAAGAGGGAAGCATCAAATGTTTCAGGGTGTAAAAGTTCTGTCATACTGTATTTTAAAAAAGATTAGATATGTGGAGAATCATCACCACATCATTAGTATTTCCCATCAACTGCTGATTGATGGATTATGCATTATTCTTCGAAGACATACCAGATTTTAGTACCAATCTTTCCACTGTTAGCGGTTCAACTCTGATAAAGCAGCTTGCAGGAAACATTTGTGTCACTAACAGTTCACCGTCAAGCTGCTGAGGCTCTCCACAATTACTGCTGTTGTGTCATGACAAACGCCACGGCACCTCTCAGAGCAGGGATCTAAAGAGGCATGTTTCCAGTAAAAAAGAAAAAGAAACTGATTATATCAGTATACACACAGAGCCCGGCATACAGCAGACAACAGAGGGCAGAAACTTGTGAGCTAATTAGCACAGCGCACAATCACGACACTCCAAATGTGGCAGGAGGTTATGTTGCTGTGCCGACATGTGGGGAGGAAGTTACACAAGCTGACTCACTGAGACCACAGAAGATGTGATAAAGCAAACACTGCTCTGAAGGTACAGCTGTGAATAAAAAAAAAGACCTATCTGTGTGATGCATGGAGAGCACACATGTAATTCTACACTACAAAAACTCAGTAAGTGTAAAAATAATGTAATTCTAAATCTAAACTGCAGCTTGTGGACATGCCACAATACTCACTAGAAACAGGAACATAAAGGACCAATAAAGCTACGAAAGCAGGATGTAAGATAAACTCTTAACTTCCAGACAGGAAATGATGTTTACTTTGAGAAAACCCCATTGACTTGTGAGATTTCCCTACTATGCACATGAACATGCGAAATCTAGCTGGACTCGATGGAAATCAGCATGAAAATGCCAAAGAAACATCAGACCTCTTCCAGTTTTGTTCATTCATCCCTCTCTCTCCTTTTCAGCCCCTCCCACCCTCCTCTCATCCCTTTCTCAGGCTAAGATTATAGATCACACAGACAGTTATTTATAGACTAGGATTCCCACGGGAGTTCCTCACCCCACCGGGGCATCTGTGCAGCTGGAGAAAACCCCTGCATGCTTACTCACCACAGCTCGGGAAAGTCAGCATACATGCCAAGTCACATTTCAAATGTAAAGGAGTAAATGTTATGTGAATGTGATGAAAACAAAGCTGTATAAACGGAAGATGTCTGTGACATCAGCGTGAGCCTCATAGGTTATGAATGAAAAATAATCACTAACGTATTACCACTCTACCACGAACCCTGCAGACACAGGTTCACAGGGGAGAGAGGAAAATGTCAGGTTGAGTGACGGGATTGTGGCCAGTGGTTGGCTGAAAGGGGAGTACAGACGAGGAGCTTGAGGTGAAGGGTTAAGCAAAGAGTTTAGGTGATAGCGATCAAACAATCATGCTGCATGTGCTGCACAAGATCAGTGCTGAGACCTTGGTAGTTTGTTGCTTTCTCTTATTGATTGAGTTGACCCCCTTAATGTGGTGGATTAAATGATCAAAAGACCAACAAATCAAGACATTTAGCTCATCACAGCAGGAAGAGTTTAAGAATCAAATCTGGAGTGAAGTGACAGTGAGTACAGATGCCACACCTCTCCTGAGTGTGCAATGAAACAGAGCAAACTAAACTCTTCTTATACACTTTTCCCCATAAAACATCCATGTTTACAAACAAACTTTGTGTGTTTTTACATGCACACTAGTGCTCAGACTAGCGTGTGTGGTTGGATGGAGTGACGCTGCCATCTGCTCCATTCAGTTTACAGGCTGCTGTGAGTGCTACTGCGCCAGTGTCCATACATCAGTGCCATTCAATAAATGCTGTCAGTACTCAAAGCCACGCACAAGCACAGCAAATGAGCATGTATACATACACACACACACACACACACACACACCTCGAATGAGCATATGTGCACAGCAGTATATCTACACAGCAAAACAAGTGTATTCTGTAAAACAAAAACAAAACAAGACACTTCTGGATGAACAGACTGACTTACATTTTATCAGTCAACAGATGAGCACTAAACATATAAAGTCTAAAAAAAAAGTCTTAAAAACAAAAATAAAGAAAGTCTAGAAAGAACTCAACGAAACTGTGGTAGGATATCTTACAAGACTTTCCTGCAGGCTATTCCATGCGTAAACAAGAGATCTTACCCATCAGTCGTGCCGTGCTGTCCGGCTGTTGCACACTTGTGTGTGTTGTGGAATAGCTGGGCAAGAGTGAAAGTGTGTGTTTTTAGCCAGAAGAGTGACTGCGAGCGCAGCTTTAAAGTCCACTGCAATGCAGAAGTAAAGCAGAGCGAGCTGATCTGAGAACAAATCGCTCCCCGTCCCTGTCTCTCACTCTGTCGCCTGTGTTTCTCTCACTGACGTGTTTTGCACTGCCCTCCAGCTGCCACCCTCTCTGTGTTTCTCTCTTCATCTGGTCCCCTCCCACTCTCTCTCTCTCTCTCTCTCTCTCTCTCTCTCTCTCTCTCTCTCTCTCTCTCTCTCTCTCTGACATCAGAGAGCAGTCTCGGGCATGTCGAGGATTTTACAAGCGTCACTCTCTCCTTACCTCCTAATTCACTAACCAACAACAGGGCTTGTGCCTGTATTCTCCTCAAGGCAAACTGTGCTTTTGTGTGCGATCTCGTCATATTTTGACTATCTCACATCTCTTGCTCTACTTGTTGCTCACACACATACACAAACATACACACACACTTACACAAAACACCCAGCGTTTCTGGCTCTTCTCCATCTAAAGCCCTCCTACACACCAGGAAGCCAGAGGCACAGACAGCAGTTGTGAAGCTGAGTCGGATGCAGCTTAGCCTCGCAAATGAAGCCTTTTGCAATCACTAAAATCTCACACCTGCCACAGACATTCATCTCTGTCCATTATGCACACAAACAACCAAACATTGAGATGTACTGTTTGAAAATGTTATGCCCATTTTCAGGTGTCTAATTTTAATCTCTAGCATAGCTTTGCATCCAGCAAAGCTCAAGAAGCATGTGATTATTTCAGAACCTGTTTGTCAGTGTGTGTATTTGTCTGTACTTGCGTACTATGTTCTTATGAAATGTCATCAATCCTAACCGAAGTACTGCTCCAATTCAAAGCATACGTCTCGTCAAGCACAGTTGCAATCCTCAGGTGTGTTCTTGCACTGTCCATTTTATTAATGATGCATCCAGTAGAGACTTGTAGACTTGAGACGGGGAAGTATCACAACATGCAAGAAGTAAAAGTGAAAGTTACAACTTTGTTATAGTTTTACCATATTTTAAGGCAAGAATGTAGTTCTTTTAATTTTCCTCCTGAGTTTTTTGCTTCTTGCCTTAAAACCAAACCTTATTTATAACAAGACCAGAACACAAAAGATTCTATTTAAAAAACCATGATATAAAGTACTGAGTATAAACACTTTTGCCAGAGGAGTCCATGTTCTATTCTGAGTCGTGTTAATGTTCAGAAAGTGTCTATTCTATGCTCAATTAAACTACAGACATTTTTTGAGAAGCTGTGATGCCATCAAGTACTTGAGTTCAAAGTACTCCAAAAGCAGAACGAACAAAATGGATCCTCTCATCCTAACAAAGTACATTCTCCCAAATCCTACTCTAAATATGAACTACTACAAACAGAAACCACAACTCTATTTGGACTTGATAGAGAGAGAATCAGGGGGAGAGGCTCCTCCTGAAATTGAACAGATTTGACTTAAATGATTTCTGGGTTGGTTGAAGGCCAGGAGACTAATTGATGGGTGGAGCTTATGTACATAAAATTTCTGTTGCTGATCTGACACGTTTTAGACATATCAACAAATTATTCCACATTTAATGTAAATGAGCTCAACACCTAAAAATACACAAAATGATGTTTTTACTCCAACAATGAAGACAGCTTTAGTGTGATAGTTAGCAAAAATAACCTGAGTGAGTGAGTCTGAAATAAATTGGTTTTCTATTTTTTTTTTTGCTAGTGTGAGAGTGTATAAATGTGTGACTAGTTACCTATAATAACTGTGCCCATGATGTTTGCACTCCATTGCTGGCCCGGAAAAATAAACACAATGAGCCATAGTCAACCAACTTCCCATTACACACTTTGGAGAGACTGAGAGACAACGAGCTAGTGATAGCACTTAAAAAAAAAAAAAAAAAAAAAAAAACCCAGAAGGAGGCAAAACCATTCAGGAGGTTGGAACATTAATAATACAGAACTGTGACGTCAGAGTTAATCCTGCAGAAATCTAAAGTCTAGGATTAATTGAAGGGGATGGTCTTACTGTAATGTCAAAAGGAAGCTTGGTATTCAAAAAAAAAGGAAAGAAAGAAACATAGTACTGTGACATAAAAAATTCACACATTTTAGCTGGTCCTTATTTAGTGGCTGCTTCATAATGGCTTTCTGTCATACAGACTCAATAGCTGCAGAAGTGAGAGAAGTGAGAAGATGCCAGTTGTGAAAAGAACACTTTTTTGACGGGAGTGAGCTTGGATAGAAAGTAGCAATGTGGAACACTGGGCATTTGTTCAAGTTCATCCCAATGTCCTCTGAATGCCAGTTGTCTTTGGTTGAATCTTCAGGAAAAAAAGAAGCACAAAGTCCCTTTTCTCCAACATTTTACTACATGATAAGCTAAGATTAACTGACAACAAACTGACAATCAAGAGCTTCCCAATTCTCCAACACCAAAGAACATGGTGATGATGTAATAAAAGAAGACACTAATTTAAAATGCATAATCCAACCTCACCACACCCAAAACGTATACCACTTCAGAATTCCCTATAAGCTGCCATAGGCTTACAATGAATGATTGCAGAGAGCAGGAAAGGTTTTTGAAGAACAGCTGTCAGGAACAGTGAAGAAGGGAAAAATACATGTACACACACACACACACATATATATGAATGGAAATAAAAAACATCTTATAATCATA
>JAOWBL010000014.1:13064886-13079883 GCA_028564865.1 Zenarchopterus dispar | reverse complement strand
ATATATATATATATATATATATATATATATATCTATCTATCTATATATATATATATAAAAGCCGGAAATACAAAGTTCCTGGATTTATCAATTCAATGTTAATAAAAGACACCCAGAAATCTGAGTTTTGAATTTGCTGTTGTCTGGACGAATAAGCTGCTTTCTTCCTAATTTCTAGAATAGCTCAACTGGTTAGTTGGGTTATACAGGCTCCCCTGCTTATGAAAACATTTGAGGTGTAAACTTTCATGGATACGAACTAAGTGGTTCTCAAGTCTACATTTGCGCAAGAATGAGTAGCCTAATTTGCTTGTCTACCAGGTAGTGGCAGCAACTATCCATGATGCTGCTCAGTGCTACCATCCCATCTTTGAAAAAAAAAAAAGAAGGCTCATGATGACGAGACAACACAATAGTCTTATGAGTGGCCTGTTGGAACAAACTTGGCATTTATGTATAGGCAGATTCATCATATAGTATTAACATGCCACAAGTAGTTATGTTGTTGTAGTTTCACCTTCAAGTAGTCAGAGCCTAAAACTCACAGGTGTAGCTAATTCAGCATATTCAAAACATAAAGTATGCAACGCACACCGTCCTAGTGACGTAATAATAATAATGTATTTTTGTGAGGTCACATGTTGTTGCTCTCATGATGCTGCCTAGCAACAGCAGCAAGAGTTTTCTCATAACTTCAGCACTAACCATGAGATTTTGCCCACCCCTCACTAGTACATCCTCAAACCTGACTTTAGACTTTATCAGGTCTCCTGCAACAAGCCTGAAAAGAGATCAACAAAAGGCAGAGATTAGACAGAACATGTGTGAAGCCACACTGGAAATTATTCAGTCACCAGGTTAAACAAACGGGCAGTGATGACTGACTGAGGTTAAATCTGTCTGAGCTTCACAGATAAAACAAATACAAAAAGTCAAGAGAGGTGGAAGTAAAAAGCTGAATTTTAAAATATGAGGAAAACCCCAAATGACTCAAATGTAAGGAGACTTACTTCTTCTAATTCTATACTAATTAAACTTCTACAGAAAAACATTAGAATGTAGTGTTTTTAACTGGCATGAAGCCCAACAGTGATTACATTACTTTTGTGTGCTAATGCATGTGTTTGTGTATGTACGTGAATGCTGGGTGGTCTGACGATACGCGTGTTTGTAGGAGCTAAAAATGAAGTTCAGCATAGAATCCAGGAAGCTGAGTTTTGTTTGATCTGACAACACACCCACACACCTGGTCACGCTAAAGGTCTTTGTTATCAGCTTTTTTGTACGGTGCTGACGTCAAAGCTTTGGCCATGACACTGATAACAGCTAATGCCAGTGATCCCTAACCACACAGACACACAGGGAAACAAACTGTCATTTTTAGAAGAGGAAGGATCACCTCTGGGCACTGAAAGGACTCTGAAACTGAGCAGAAATAGTGACATTTGTACTGAAAATCATTTTATGGACATGATTTGATGGGAAAGTAATAAGTACAAACAGCAAAGTTGGTGATGGCTAAGAGGCTAAAATTTAAGCTAATAAGACCACATAACCATTCATAACCCGCCGTCTTTTACTGATATCAGTAATGAAAAAAGGAAAGTGAGTCCCAGTCAGAGTTACAAAAAACATTTAACATTCAACATTAACTAGATAACCATGGTGAGTCTGACTGATCTGTTTGTGGAATCTGATGCAACTGATTTTATTTGCATGAAGTTGCCTTTTATGTTTGTTGCATTTGCTTTTTTTTAAGTAAAAAGCTTGGAAAAACAAAATGCTCTGAAATGTAATTTCATGTTTTATATGAGTAAAAACTGGAAAACAGTTAAAAGACCTGTAATGTGCTGCATATAGGGGTTTATAGAGTAATTCCTTTTATGCTGGGTTTTGAACAAATGCCTCGATCCAGTATCATCATTCCCTTTATCTTTTTTAAATTTAGATTTAATCTGGAATGTGCCAGTAAAATTGCAGCTGGTGCATCTATAGCATTCGTGTACATGTGAACAGCTTTTGAAAATGGTCAAAACCGGTTTAAGCCTTGGTTGGTTTATATGAATTTTATAAAGATATCTTAACTTTATTTGTTTTGGGTTTTTAAAAAAAATAATTTTAAGATTAAGGATGACACTAACAAAACAAAGCACCTGAAACTCACCAAAGAATTTGTACAGAATAAATAAATTACTTATTGTTATTATGAACAACATACAAATCTGCAGAGACAAAGGAGATGTAGTTTGCATACAGCTGGAGTATAAGAGACGTGTGGTAAAACACTGTATGCCCATCATTAGAGAAAAAAAAATACTTGACTGAAAATTTTTTTTTAGTATGAAACCTTGAGACATTAGTGAAGAGTTGCAGTTGGAAAAGGAACATTCAGTTATTTGCAACACCCTAAGAAAGACCAGCCGACGTGTGAGTGCATCTGAGATAAATAGCCTGCGTAGCCATCTACATTAGTCGGCGTGCACACATGTGCCTTAAATAATGCATGTGGCATAATGATTGTGAGGCATGCTGAAATACACAGTGTGGCAACTAGGCAGACATTGCTGATGAATAAGTAATGGACAGCGTCTGACTCGTAATATACACACATTTTCGTGCACACACACTCAAGGTATGCATGCGCTTCCTAACCACAAGCCCGTTCAAACTCGTGGAGGAAGAAGACAGTTACTCTCTCTCTTTTTTTATTTAGCTTCTTCTGCTCTTGTCTACCGCCTCTTCGTTACAGATATGGGGGGATGGTGGGAAGGAGGGAGGAGGTCTGCTTTTTTCATCCATCTCCCCAGAGAACCCCAGACCCAACTTCAAATATGTGAGATACAGTGACGTTTATTATTGATTTGAGTTATTTATAATACACACAGTCACATCACCCCGCCCCTCATACCCCCTTCAACACACTCACACAAACACACACACAAAAGAAAACTTGCACACCCACCCCTCTCGTTCTGTCTGCCTCAATCCCACTGGACCGGTATTTTGGGTAAGCTGAAAATGCAGAACCAAAGACTGAAACAAAACATCCATTTCTAAAAGTAAACATATTTTCAGAACATTTCTTTTTCAGGAATTTTTTGTTCATATCTACATCTTAATTAGCTGAAAAATTATGAGAGCCCACAGTGTCAGGACTTATGTCCCAATTCAACCCCGATATAAAGAAAGCATTATTTGATTATTTCTCCATTGCTTTTTTTTTTTACTCTTATTTACTTGGCAAAAAAGTGCAGAAGTTTGGAAAAAAACTGCTCTGTATTGTATTGTATTGAATATTGTACAAAAAAGAAGATTTCAAAAGGGAAAGAGATAACAAAATAAGATGGCATATATCAATCTTGGTGCTATGATCCTGCAAGGTTATTGTTCTATAATTGTGTTATAGACAAAGTCTGGCACAATAACATGTTGCTTACAATCCCTTGAAACAAGAAAATCATTTGTCACCAGTTGCTTATTTTTTACCACATTTTACTACTTCAAGAAACAAGCTGACCTTGTAGTTTATTTAAGTAATGAGGCCTGAACAAGTTATAATATATATGGGTTTACAACTATGCTTTTCCTTTAAAAAAAAAAAAAGATAAAGGCTACAAGAAATTTAAAAAATAAAATTAAACCAGTAAAGCATGCAAATAAAACAACCTTCATAGCAAACCTTCAGTTTGCCCAAGGCAAGCAATCTCATCGAGTTCAGGTAGTACTTTCTGCTATAACACCAAGAATTAAAATTCTATCAGCCCTGAAGAAGACCTTGAAACATCAAGGTTTCAAAATACCTTCTTAAAAACCAGACACAGTTACAAAATGAGAGCAGTGAGAAGCTTCTTTCATTCATATTTTACACCTTCTTCCGTCTAAATGGTAATGCCTTGCCTGCCTGCAGCAGATCACAGCAGACACAGAGCCATTAGCTATCAGCAATGCTAAACTAAACCTGGGAGAGATGTTGGGACACCCCACTGCTCTCCATCATCTGAAAATCTGGGAGGTCATAGATCCAAACCCTGCACACCATAGGCCTACCCTCCAACTCAGCTGCATACTCCGTCTAAAATAGGATAAACACAAAGGTTGGTGGTTACAGCATCTAAAACATGTCTGTGAATATGCTGCATTAAAAAAAGATCCTACATACCTAAATAATTATCTGTCTGATGTCATCCTAACCCGAGGGGACCAGATAATCTATTCTGGAACTCAGTAAAGGGTAAACACTTAACTCTCTTGTTTTTAACTCAACTTTTTCCAAACTCCACTTCACTTAGAAAACCAATGAAGACAATTGTAGTCAGCAAACCATTTTGTATTTCTTTACTTAAATGAGTTTGCGGTAAACGCAGTCTATCACTGAAAGCCATGCTGTAGCCATTAGGCTGCAGGCTCGTCTGTAATGAACTCCCCTTCCCGGACCAAGGAACGTCAGCCTCAGGTTGTGATGGTGTCCTGGACAAATGCTTGAAAACCCTTAAGAGCAAAAAGCAAAGGTCTCAACCTTGGAGTGGTCATCTATAATATATAGCATCCAGAGAAATTTTCTTGACCCATATGGTGGTGGAAGGGCTTTTAAAAGCCTTTACAAAACTCATCTCTGCATTAGCAACAGCACAGTTCAACGGGAAGGGAGAGGTATTTGGGATCCAATGCTAGCTCTAATTAGAACTAGTATCTGCTAGTCAGGAGGAAAGTCTATTCAGAGTACAGTCTACCCATATCATCTTTGATATATGTATATGAAAATACACAAGGTACTACCGAGAAATGTCTGCTTTAAAATACCAGAGTGATTAAAAATGTCAGAACTACATCAGCTGAGTCGAAATAAGTTAAACACTACAAGCTTTTTAAATCTCCTCTGTTGGACTGTACTAAACTTCTTCACAAAATAGTTGCAGAATGTTTCCAGCCACAAATTTGAATTAGCTAGGCACCATGAATGGCTTGGTTAAAGGCTTGTATGCAATAGTGTGCTAAGTCAGTGGACATGGAGCAAGTAAATGTCTAAAGGAGGAAGAACTTTCAGTCACTACACTAGGGCTGTTTGTTTTGGTCAATGCTGAAATCACTGCTTTTTAAAATGATTATCCACTGACTTCCTCCATTTATTGAACCTAACATAAAAATGTTCAAATTTCCGTGTAAACTGAAATTGTGGACCAACATAACAGACTAAATTAAAATGATTCAGGCAAACAGAGGAAATGCTGGTGGAGATACTCGAATGATTCCTTAAAAGGTTTTCCTTAAAAGGGCCAGAAACACCACTGTGACCTTGATACACTTAGGAATCATTCACCCATGGCCAAGTGAAGCTGTGTCTGAAGTGCGCTCGTCATTCAGAACCAGACAAAAATACAGGACAGAATATGCTGCAAAATAATAGTTCTTTTTGTTTGTTTGTTTGTTTCACAGCCCTACTACGGACTTCTCATTGTCAATGGGGTCACTGAAAATACTGAAATAAATGGGGTCAGTGGATGTTTCCATGGCACTGACACCCCCCCCCCCCCCCCCCCCCCCCCCCCCCCCCCCCCCAACACACACACACACACTTACACACACACATCCAAAGTGATTGAAATAAATTATTTGGTTCAAGCTAGAGATTTTTTTTTTACATTCGTTCAGGTTGGACTTCCTCTCATAACTTGCCATAAAGATGAGATGCAGCATTCATTAATAAAATGCTAGCAATTTCAATCACAGTGATTCCCGTTGACAAAAGAAAGGAATGGACATTGTTAATTTTTCATTTCAATTCTGATACATAATTGATGCCGCCTTTGCTCAAATATTAATGAAATTCGAATGTTTTTTTTGCTTGTATCCAACTGTAAATTATTTTGCAGTTTATCCTCCTTCACTCTTGTTCATTAAGGACTATTTCACAAGGGCACCTCTTTTTTTTTTTATTTCAGGCTTTTTCAGTTAACTAGTATTATTAGGAGGAGGCCAAGCTTTCTGTATACATTAAATGTCAGTTTTAGCCAGCAGGGGCAGACAGCACAAAACAGGAGGCGACAAGACAACAACACGCATTTTATTCACTATGATTTCTGTCTTTTCCACAGCAGAGCAAATCTAAAGCACATCAGATTAATCCACATATTTTTGAGACTGCTTCAGATGTCAGTTCTCAATTATAACGTGCAACTTGTGCATATCTGTGAAGCACTAGCACAGAAAAGTTGCAAAACTATATTCAAGCTTTTATACCGTGCTCTTTTATGAAGACATTCCTTAAAAAAATCAATTCCTCACACCTTTTCCCCAATTTCCTGTTTTTATAACATTTTTCAATCTAAAGTGAAAAGATAGATTAAAGATTTCCTGTGTATTCATGCACACACCGACTGACAATGCCTCAGTTTCCAGACATCTACTGTGCTTTTTGAAAGCCAATCCAGCCAGCCAAAACAGCAAAACACACCAGCCCATATTCAATATTTATAACTGGGTAACATGGTAAAATCTCCCATCCATCCACACAAACTCTGTCTCACAACCAGCTGTAGCTGTCAGGATAATGGCACCAGTGCAGACAAAGTAGGTTAAAGCACTGCCTGCTCTGCTGGGAGACAAAAACATGTCTGACTCTAAGCACTCTAAAATACTTTCTAAGACCCAAAGACCTGAAGAGTGTACGAGGGTTTCTCTCTTGAACATGGTTGGCATGAAAGCTACATCTTCATGTTATGTCTGTTAAACGTAATTAGAGACTGAAATACTGTCCTGCGTTCCCTTTTTTATGCCATTCATTCTTTACAGTGATATCCATTTTCATATGAATCTCTCTCACACGTTTTTTTCAGCAAGATGTCATTCATGGATATCCTCAGAAAATGAAATCTTGATAAATTGCAGTTACAAAAATGGGGTGCAAAGAAAGAAGGGCTATATTTCCAGTTTATTTATTTGGAAACGGTATATTCATTTGGAAAAAGTTGTGCCGTTTCAGTTGTAAACTCTGCCACTGTTAAGAGTCAAGAAATTAAAGAAAAATATTTCTTTTAAATCAAAATAAAATGTTGCCTGATAAAATAAGTTATTCAACCCCAATCCCAAAAAATGTTAGGACACAGAGTAAAATGTAAATATAAACAGAATGAAATTATCTGCAAATCTAATAATCTTACATTTTATTCACAACTGAACATAGAAAACATATCAAAAGTTGAAAATGAGAAAACACACCAAAAACAAAAGTATTTTTGAATTTTATGGCTGCAACAAGTCTAAAGAAAAGCTAGGATGGGAGTGATATTTAAAACTATTTAGCAGCGCCCCCCTACCCCCTATTTAACAACATTCCATATACGTCTAGGAACTGAACAGTGGCTGGAGTTTTGGTAGATGAATGTTGTCCCATTCTTGTCTGATGTAAGATTTGAACTACTTCACAGTCCTGAGTCTCCTTTGTCATGTTTGTCATATGCCAGATGTTTTCAGTAAAAGATCTAGACGACAGACCAGTTTAGCACCCAGACTCTGTCACAAAACCACGCTCTGTAATGGATGCAGCACATAATTTAGCATCATCTTGCTAAAACATGCAAGCCCACCCCCCCAAAAAAACGAAACATTGTCTGGAACAGGAGTACATGTTTCTCTAAAACTTCTGTATATCTTTCAGGATTGATGTTTCCTTTCCAGGTGTAAAAGATCCCCTATTCCACAAGCACTTAGACAATCACATACTATTAGAGATTTTGAAGTGAATACTGTTAACAAACCACATGGTCCTGCTTCTAGTTAGTCATCATCCACAACTTCAAAAGAGCATTTCAAATTTTGATTCATCCTTCTACAGCATAATTTTCCCATGTGTTTCACTTCATTTTCAATCAGCTTTGGCCCAGAGAAAGCTTTTCTGGAACACATTTACACTTGGCTTCTTCTTTGCATGATAGAGTTGTAACCTCTATATGTGGACGGCATAGTGAACCAGAACCAGAAGTGTTCCTTAGCCCACGTGTTGATTTCCACTACAGAACCAAGTACACTTTTAATGCAGTGCCATCTGTGGCCCTGAAGATCCCAGACATTCTGACTTCATTTACATTTCACACAGCATCCCCACTTTTTTGAGTTGGGGTTGCATTTTTTTCAAAAAAAATATTTATGCTTTGAGGCGCTGTACCTACACAGAATGTGACCAAACACGCATATGTAGAACAACAACATGAGGATTAAGGTCAAGCATTTAGTCACACAGAGAGACATAAAATTGTGCACCAGTGAGGGGGGATGGGTTGGGGGGGCAAGAGTCTGGTCATGGTGACCTGCAGCACAGTTGTCCTCTTGAACTTTCCTCAGTCTCTGGCCATATCTGGCCCTCCTCGACAGACCTTTGAGTCTTTTCAGTTCATCTGCTCTTTCCTAATGAGCAATGCATTATCTGGGAAAGTTTCACTGAGGACATTTCTCAGGAAAGAGTTAGGCTTTTAATTTTGCTGGTTAATTTTATATTGTACCCAATAATGGTGTTTCCAAAAATATTTTTAAAAACAGACACATAACCCGTGGGAGTGTAGAGAGAAATGGAGGACCAGTTTCAGAAATACTTGTAGTGTAGTCCAAAAAAATGTTTCTCTCCACTTTTTTGATTTCCTTCCCAGTTTTGAAATGGTAATGAGGATGCTGATATTTGCATAATGTGCCTTTCTTCAATCCTCATTTTCTACTTTTTCAGATTCTCTTCTCAACAAATTGCAAATTTCCTCTCTTCGTCACCCCCACCCCCATCCATCTCCATTCATTACTCTTACAACTACTCCTGCTCTCTCTCTCTCTAACCCACTCTCAGGTTTTTAAGTGCTCATAGATTATTGACAACTTGAAATAAAGATAAGATGGACTGTCCACTCAAAGTACTGAGCAGGCCAAAAGAACTGCTGCTTCCTCTGTCAACCACTCTTCGTCAACTTGCTCATCATTTCTCATTTGCCTAAATCTTTGCAAAAGTATCTTAAAAATTGGGGAATCACTAAAAACGATATTTACTATGGAGATTATGATAAATGCACAACAGACACAGGTTAACAACGATGAAGCTCATTTGCAAGAAACAAACAAAAAAAAACAAAACACTTGTGGTCCACGTTATCCGTCGCTCTCGCGCTACTGTTTTTCCATCCTCTTAATTTGTCTTCCTTTCTCGTCCTCCTTCCTCATCGCTCCCTCCTCTCACCTTCCCCTCCCTCCTCCTCACTCCCTGCAGCGTCTGTGCTCTGACAGTTATGTGTGAGTGGAGCGTGGGCTGCTGCTAATTTGTGCAGAGTGGGAGAAAGCTGTTTTGGCTCAGGGAGGGAAAAAAAAGACCAGTTTAGCCTACACAGCGGGATGGACGAATGGATGGAAAGATGGATGGATGAATGAATGGTCCAATATGCCATACAAACATACAGTTATTTTTGCATGCTCATTTAGTCGATATGTTTCACCTCTTCTCCTAATGTCACATGTTTTTAGATGCTAGCAGATGCTTAGACGTATCCATTGTAGAGGAAGTGACTCCGAAAGGTCCCTCCTGTTGCCATACCTCATCCTGACTGCAATTTAGTCATCCTGATTATTATGCACACAAATCTGTTTCCAACACATGATGATGAGCGGTCTTCATCATCTTCAGTGTTTTCCTCTCTCATTTTTAAATTTCAGTTGCATGAATCATTCACCTTTACTTGACACACACTATACTTTTCATGCAAACTCAAAACAAGGAAAGGAAACAAAAACTTCCAAACAGAAAGGGATGGGGGTGTGTATCCAGAATCAAATACTGGTAGCTTTCAGGTTAGCTGCGACGGGTGAAGCTACCGTCACCTCATTTGTATCTGTGGCACAACGGACTTCACCACACTGAACACACAAACACGCCCATAAACACGCAGAAGGTCTCACTGCTGCTCTCATCACCCACATAATTAATTCTAACACATTTTTGAATGTGTTAAGAGAGCATTGTATTGCATTTATTCCTTGTTTCTGGCAGGTTTTTAAACATTTAATGCTGGGCCACATTAAACTACTTTTCAAATTGTAACAGATTTTTGTTAAATGTGAGAAACCATGAACAGTGAAACAGGGAAACAAGATAAGTGAATAAATAAATACAATTTAAAAAAAAAATCAGTTTTGTTTCATTGTGTGGAGTAACACAATATGACCCAAACAGTACACTGCATACACAAAATTCCATTCATTAAAATAAAAATAAAAAGTTCTTTCAAATATAATTGAAGAGACTTGAATTTAACTGAACAGAGTTTAAGTGACTCAAACTGAACTGAATTTGGATTATACCGAATTGTTACCCTTCAGGATTATTGTAACCCAAATGTTCTTCTGAACAGATTTAATCCCTCTTAAGAGCCCAAAGCACACGAGGATCTGATGTATCAATCAAGATGATCAGGACTTCATCTTCAGTTGTTTCAAAGGAAGAACTACAACCATAATCATCCCAAATATGTGATGAACATGAGTAGAAGTACACTGTATCAAGTGAGATGTGACCAAACTTTGACTATAAATTGTTGAAAGCAGTTTTTCAGCATCAATCAGCGTAAATGATGGTTGAAGAAATGCCAAGTACAAGTTTTTTCTTCAAGATTTTTCACATGAAAAATGTTCTTGATTAAGTTGACATTTAAAGTAATTTTAAGTGGGATGTGATTGAACATCAGAAACTGATATTTTAACTGTTGCTTCTGGGTTTTTTCTAAAGCAAAAGAAAAAAAGCTAAAATAAAATAAATAAGATTAGGTAATGTGACATTTCAACATGTCAATCCTGTTATAAGCTACAATTTTCCATTACATATGCTATGAAAGAAGAAAAAAAGTTTTTGGTGGACTATTTGCTCACAGTACGCTCACTCACCAAGGCATTTGCTTTTCCCCCCATCCCTCTCTCAGTGGGTAGTCTTCAAAATGATCTGTAAATGCCACTTTCATTAAATTTTAGTTTAGTCCAGTTTTATTTACTTTTGTTCCCCATCTTCAAAGGAAGTTTTCCATCCAGTACAAGAGCAGTGTACTAAATGAGGGACAAATAGTTTCATCTGGCCTTTTCAAACTAAAGCAGACATTTGTTCCAAATTAAGACTAAGTGTACATGCACTATTTTATTTTCTTTTAGTGTGGTTTACAAGAGGAGAGTAATTTAAGGAAAGATTTAAGCTTCACCTTAAAAGTTAAAATTATGCAGTTGTTTGAATAAACTGTTAAACTTTGCTGACCTTGGAAGTCAACAAATTAATTCTACTATACCCATTAACTTTTAAGTATAAGATGTTATGCAACCATCCATGTAGCCTAGCAGACTGCATCCTCAGTCCCAGATGAATGTAGTGGGTTGTGTCAGGAAGGGCATTTGGCATAAAAGAACACAATGATCCACTCTGGGGACCACTAAAAGGGGAAAAGCTGAAAGAAGCTGCTTTATTTTTCTTTTTTTTTTAATTTTACAACAGTCCAGTTGAAGGTGAGCCTATAGGGTTGGAGAAAATTTCTTGTAAATTTTAAGCAATTTTTGTAGACAGTAGAGCTGGATAGTTTTGAATTCTCATAGTGTGGCACCAAAAAATAAATTAAAAAATAAGGTTTTTTTTTCTTAAATCAGGCTATAAGTATGTTTATTTCTGCTACAAAGTTGGACATTTTTACAAGGGATTCAATGGAAATTGACTCGGAGCCAACTACCAGAGGAAAGTCGAGGAATTGCAGTTTTCAGTATTTCCAGATTAACTTCAACCTGGAAGTTACATTGTCGGCACTTGGACTCAGTAAGTTAAACAAAACTATAACCTGCATTCATATATTAACAGAAAAATGACAGGAGAAAAGACTATCACAGTAATGTAAGCATGTGTCAATTGAATGGTGTTAGATAGCCATCTTAGATTTACCATATCAGATTTGCTGGCCAGCTTTGGTATATTTTTTGTGAAATATTTTGTTAAACTCAGCATCCTTTTCTCAAATATGTTTACCCAATAATGATATCATCAAACTGTAACTAGATGTTGTTCTTGGGCTCACATGTTAGATCTTCAGTAGTCCTCTTGCAGTGTGGAGGATTCAAGAAATTATCTTTGGATGTGAAGTAAAGCTTCAGAATAAATCTGGTGTCAATCAGATGGCTCTGTGATGGGTAAGAAACCAAACCGCTGTAAAAGAGTAAAGTCTTCAGCACAATGCTGTGTGCACACATTTGTCCATGTGTTTATGTCATGGTCCGCAACTGCAGGTGGAGAAACGTGCTATTAACAGACTACAACTCCAGGTTTTGGCACCCATAAGTGTGACATCACTGCTCCATCAGCATTTCCTCTGGCCACATGAGACAAACATACCGCTTGTGGGTTGATGACAGGCTGATGCGGTGCCCTTCAGTCAACAAGAACATTAAGATCTGGTAAGATGTGCTTGTTTCACACGTAAACGCACGTGTGTGCTGACATATAGAGTGCAAATTCTGAATTGAGTTGCTCACTGAATAATACATTGTCATGTACTAAAAACAACATGCAACGTCAGCTGGTGGACATTATTACATGGTTGGGACTAAATGACAAGTTTCTTCATAAACAGACACTGACAGGGTGCCTTCTTAAGTCGCACATTGATGTTCAACAATCACCTGTGGTGCATTACACATGAGAAAACCCAAAGGCAGTAATGGATTCACCACTCATTGCTGAGTAACTGAATTTCTGGTTGTGATGAGGAAACCATACGAGTAGTGCTGATATATAAGTCAAGCAAAGAAACTGGATCCAACCAGTAACAAAGTAAAGGTTACAGAGTCTTATTTTGCTGTTACAAAAATGTAACACTTTTCTATAAAAGAAAACTTCCAAAATGTCCCGAGGTCTCAGTTTGTTTAATCATAACACAATATTCTTAATTATGAGAGCAATGTGTCGACTGTCACATACATGCCATCTGATCTGTGAAATCAACTGAGGTCACAGATGGTGTCATGGCGCCAACGCAGCTATGCTTTAAAAGACAAATATTACTACCCTTTATTTAAAAAAAAAAGAAAAGAAAGAGAAGCTGACAGCTTCCTGAGGTCTTAATGAAGTAGATGTGACAAGATCTGATCAAAATACAAAACCAATACAGTACAACAGCTTCTTTTTCCAACTATGTTTGTACATCTTTGTTCATAGCTGCTGCAAAAATGCAATTTCCCCACTGCAGGACAAATAAAGGTTTTCTTATTCTTATAGCAGCTGGTTTAGGCAAGCACTCAACTCCTGATCAGTGAAGCAGCACAATGTGAAGTTGGATAGATTTAGAGCTGAGAAAGTGGGTTCACTGTACTATAATCAGGGTCTGTGATATCATAGTTCCTTTCACATTTGGACAGCACGTGAAGAGATATATTTTCAGATCTAGACACTCAAACAAAGGGCAGCATTATATTATGTCAGAATTTTGAACTGGTAGAGACTTCAATCAAATACATCCAATCAGGAGAAGACTATTATTATTATTATTATTATTATTATCATCATTTCATAACATAATATTAGATTCAGCCCACTTATACATTAATTCCAGTTCTCAGTTATCATGGTTTAAGCCATCATCAGGAAAAGTAGTCTATATTTAGCCAACATTTATCTATTGTAAAATAAATAAGTAAATAAAAACTAATTTAAAATACAGGACAAAGTTGAAGTTTTTCTATTTCTTTAATACTTTAAACAAACCTTTTATTTACACCCTCTACTGGATTAAAATGAACAAAAATGAAAAACCCAACATTTAGGGCAGCCCATACTCACAGTATTTAGAAACATCCTGCTGAGCAACTATTATGGCTTGTATTGAAGTATGGATCTATTTATTTCTAATTAGCTGAAAGTACTTTGTTTGCTGTTTAAGGGACTACTTACCATTCTCCCAGGAAAAAGGCTTCTACTTCAGAGGTGCAATTTGACTATCCTGCGTGCACTCTGTTTCCAAGGTCCATCCTTAGGTGCACCATGTTTAGGTACCATGGCAACCTGAACATGACCCATGGCGAAACTATCTCAGAAGTCATCCTCTCTTCATTCTAGTCTTTTGGTTTTTTTCCCCACTTGTTTTACAGATATTTTAGCTGAATCTCCTTTCCTTCCCTCTTCAGCAGGGCAACATCACTCTAATAACTGTAAATTCACTCTCATTTATTATGAGAGTGAATTTACAGACTGTTGAGGGATTGTGAAAATTAAAAAACTATCATTTACTTAAACAGATTAATTGTTGCCATCTTTGTAAGCACTCTTTAATGAGTACATTTTCACTTGGATTTCTGCACATGAAGATGTTGATGACATTAGGATAGGCAAAATCAGAGGAAGAAATAATCAAAAACAGCTAAAGATGATTTAAAATAACCATTTAAAAGAAGCAGGAAATCATAGTTGTGATCTACAATGGATCAGCATTTCAAACTGGGTTTTTTGTTTACTTAAGTGGCATCAGAGTTATAAGATTTGTTCAAAAATGAGGCAATGCTGCCTGCACTCACTGATGTGATCTAATTATGCCTCAGAGTTGGATTAAGCAGAGAGGAAATTTTATTTGACATTGGCCTACAATCGCATTATCATCATCAATAGCATTGCTGATAGTACATATGGTCAAATGTGATTTACAAACTAGTTCATGCCAAACAGTTCATAAGAATTTGTCAAGAGAATAATGATATTTTGAAAATATCTTCAGCTTATTCAAATTCTTAAAAGGCTCAAACAACTCAAGTGTAAACACAAAATATATTTGAATGCCCATACACGCACACATCAGACAGACAGACAGACAGACAGACAGACAGACAGATAGATATAATGTGTGCGTGTATGGGCATTCAAATATATTTTGTGTATGTATATATATATGTATATGTGTGTGTGTATATATATATATATATATATATATATATATATATATATATATATATATATATATATAT
>JAOWBL010000014.1:13018334-13055947 GCA_028564865.1 Zenarchopterus dispar | reverse complement strand
TATATATATATATATATATATATATATATATATATATATATATATATATATATATATATATTTAACTCTTAAGGCAGCTATATTATACACTGCATTGAACTGAGTTACTTGAGTTTATATATATATAGCTGAGATATGAGCAGAAAGGGTGTAAATACAAGTAAATCCCTGCAGCAGCTGCTGTTAATAAGAAAGAAAGAAAAAAAAAACTTCAAATGTGTTTATATGCAATTTGGTATTATTTTTTTATTTCATTAACAAAATAAAAGAAACAGTTGAAACATTCTAGAATATCCTGCAATATAGACTAGTGTCATATTAACAACATTTGTGCAAAGGAGGATTTGTGTACACTCCAGGATGTCCCTCTTCAAGTTTGGGGACAGTTTTTCAAAACCATGAGCACATCTGCAAATACATGAAAATGAACAAGAAACTTAACTAACAACAGAACAGAAATACCACTGGATATGGACGATATAGCTTTGGCACATACAGATAGCGCTACATTCCAATACTGCCAGTAAAATATTGTACAAACATACTAATGCTTGCAGTAACAACAGGTTTCATGCTATATTTACCCAAATGTCCCTGAACAATTTCTAAAACAATTTCCCATCATTTCTGCTGTACCTGCTCTTCTACCATCTAATTCTGTTCATTCGCTTTCTAATCATGACAGTACACAGACCCACAGAGAGCGGACATGACACGTCCAGCTGGCTGCGTTAATGACACCATCTTTATTTCATTGTCTGTTTTCACAAGAACTATATTCAATGATTCCTGTATTATGACTGTGATTCCAAGCAAGTCAAGCCATGTTGAATCAGGTGAGTGTTGCCAGTTTTCTTGCTATATGCGAACTTTGCAAATGTAGAGAGCCCCACAAGCCACTGGGAGGCCCCAAAGCTAAATGTTCATCTTTATCTGAGGAGAGTTAAAACTACCTGCTTTCAGAGTATAGTTAGGCCCAACCCCCAAACAATTTGGGGGTGCTTATGAATAGTTAACTTTTTGTTGTTTCGATTACTTCTTCATAAATTCTAGAACACCTCTACAATCTGGCTTTGCACAAAAAGAATATCTGTATTATTAAAATACTCAGCTCATTTATAGGCTTGTTGTCTTCTAACAAATGAAAATGAGTAAAACACAATATTAATCAGTCTACTTTGATAATATGTAGACACAGAATAGATGATAACCAGAAGGAGAGACACATTGGCTGAGTTTGGTCAAGATTTTAAGGTTATTTATGATGTGTTATCATCTAGTAGAAATGAATAGCTATAGCAAAAAGGAAACATGCCGGTGAGTGTACAATATAGGGATTAAGTGGTAACTTTGATAGCTGAAGAAAAAGGTCAGATTAGAAAGGAGAGGAAGTCTAGAGACATGCACAGACAGAGAAATGTGTAGGTACCTTTCATTTAAAGAAAATCTACACTAGTCACAGAAATAACTTGAAACCAACAAAAGTAATAATATATAATAATAATTTACTGCACAATGACCAATTAAAACTGTATCTTCTCTGGACTGCATGTTTCAGTTCTGAAGATTTCAGCTCTGGGATTTTAATTACAGGACACATTTCAGATTCACATGTCACAATGGTCATATTATTTTACATTTTCTAGAGGTACCAACTTATCTGTACAGTATCACTTTTTTTGTTTTGTTGCTTTTTTTTTTTGTTGCTATTTTTTGTTTTGTTGTGTATAAATCAGCCTGATCCAAAAAAATTCTGGGTTCTGCTTTGTAATAGAATATTTTAAATGGTTTAAATCACAATTTTTAGCTAAAAACATATATCAGGGTTCTGTGCCACAAGGCTGTTATGAAGTGTTAGGATTTTTCCTTTCTTGAAAGTTACTCAGATGGTTGTTTTACTGGGATGGAGAGCTTCTCTACAGGATTGTTTTCTTTGTCTCTAACCATCAAAATAACTGGATAATGTACCAACTACACTGTAACACACTGATCATTTTTATATATTATAAATAGCCCAGCCATTTCATCATTCAAATGATGCCCCTACCCATCTGTATTCCTTATATGCTTAAAAATAGATCTAGGATATAAGAATAAAATAAACAGCAATGATAAACTGTGTTGAATGATTTTGTGGCAAAATTAAGACAAAGTCATTGAACTCTACTGTTACAGTGTGACATCTGTCACCAGGTAGGAGGGAAATGATGGGCACCTACCAATAAATACCATTATTGGACCACTTTTATTTATTTTTTGTTTTGGGGTGTGAGAATTTGTGCTGGTGTAAAATCTTAAGCTGTGTTCTTGTTTCCAAGTTTGAAGGGTTTTTTTTGTTTGTTTGTTTTTTAAACAACACCGCTTTAATAAAATTTTCAGGATTGCTGTTTTCCTTGTATTATTTTTTTATCCGTTATCTTGCTTGAATAACTCAACTTAAAATATATTATGTAATTATGACATTGTCATTACTGTAACCTGTTTTGCTCTTGAAGTGTAAGGTTGAAGAATGTTCATGGATCATTTAATGGATTATGAATCTATCCATTGTCATTTGACAAAGTGAACCCCAAAACAGCTCCCACAAAGCTAAAAACAGCACTGTGTGTGTCTTCAACAATATCTTTGAATCCGCTGGTCATTAAAGCCAGTTTTAGCAAGTAGTGAGGGACATAAGGCATTCACTACTTTTCCACACAGTATCCCTCTTTATAAAACAAACAAACTTGTAGATTTGTAATTCCCCCTTAAGAGGAACAGAATATGCAGTATGATATGGACTCTGCTAGACATAATGATGGTGAAGCTGGATAATTGTGTATTTAATTGATCTATGAGGTTACAGTGCCCTAATAAATCTCAACATCTTATTGAATTACATGTTTTCAGATCTCAGCACACCAAACAACTTGAGAAGGTTGTGTTGTGTTTTGAGTTTCCATGTGGGTTGGGGGCTGTTGACCTAAAAGCAGGCCACTGCGAAGGGATATACACAGATGGAAGGCCTCTAGCAGGTAGACCCAGACTCAGAGGAGGATTAACTAGGCCTAAATTGGATTGACTAGACCTGACAAACAACAATCGAGAGGCTGTCCATCTCTCATGCAAAATAACCAGCTAATTTTTAGCTGCCTATAGCAAGTTTAATCTCTGGTACGTCTAAGGTAGCTTTGCACTCAAAAGATCCCTAAAAAGGTTCAACATAATTTTGAACAAAAAGACCAAGATTCATAAGGAGAGGGCTCCTCTTGTAAAAGGAGCCCATGTGTACCTTGCTGTGCAATGGTAAACGTCTACATTTAAAATGAATAACCTGCTCTAAATGGAAATGCATTGGCTGAAGAAAATGGATAAGGAAATTCCACCCTGATATCACAAAGAGATTTAAAAGAAAAGAAAGAAAAAAAAACTCTCCACAAGGTAGTCTTCTCACCACCCTGGAAAGTAAGCATTCTATGCATAGGATGGCAACACCATACCATGGTTTTTGAGCATTTAATCACATCTAAGATGGTAGGTCATCATGCAAACAGTCTAAATAAGTCAGTAAAACAGAAGAGCATAATACATGTGTTACATGTGTTAGGGCTTTAGCTGAAGAAAGTGAGTCAACAGCCTGCAGTGTGACTGTCATCTGTCAGCAGTAGGTGGCTGTCAGTGTGTTGCCAAACAAGCTGAAAGGGCAAGTTCACTTGGAAAACAAAATCAACCTTAAAGCAGAGAAACACTAAGATTTAGAAGATTTAGAAAAACCATCTGGGTTCCTAGATGATCTCAAAAATGCTTCTGTCAGAGAAAATGGTTAAAAAAAAAAATCAACAACTAGCCTTTAAAAAGAAAATCAGTTGCAACAAGGGATAACCACTCAAAACACTGACATAGATGTTTAAGCACTATTTTTCATCTATGACTGACTATTAAAGACAGTGGCTTGATTTGAGAATCCACAAAAAAAGAACAAAAATGAACTTGAAAGCCAAATGAAGGCTAAGTACCTACCCATCTCATGCCAAGACTGCTGAGGAACTGCGCCCCATCTTTTATGAGTAAGCTGACACTCTACTAGAAGAGACCAAGCAGACTGTGCTTCTTGAGGAATCTTAGGCCCTTCAGTATTTTTAAGGAGTTGTAAGCCTATCTGTGGTGAAGAATGCAATTTCATCTGCAGACTATTTGTCATCTCTCCTCCCAAGCATTCATACTAGATCTCTATTCATTCATTGTAAAACTGTAATTTTACATTTACAACATCACAACACACAAAACAGAGCCTATTTTTACACAGCCATAGGTGCATTTTGTCTATGTTTTTTTTTTTCTGACTTATGGCTACAGATTTCAGAAAGACCGTAGATCTTGCAGGGTAACTACACGACTACAACACCAGCCTTGTCTCCCGATCAAAGGACACCAAAGCTCCTATTGGTTATTGACAGTAATTATGTCACTGAACACAATATCAAGTGACAAAACTGAAGACGTTTAATAATATTAAACATGTTTAATGTTGTCCTGAAACCTGGACACGGAAAAGATTCTGACTGCCACAACCCATCTAATGACTTAGATCAAGTTTTCTCCCACGCAGGTAAGAATCATCATGCTTTTCTGACTGAAATTATCTAGAATCACCTGAAAGCACTGAGGTAAATTCAGCACAGATTAGCTTTGGAATAAGAAAATCCATCTTTTGGAGTGGGTCAAACATTGGAAAATAGACCTTAACCCCACAGAGATGCATTGAAATGATCTCAAGAGAGTTTTTCACACCAGACATGCTACAAATGTGTCTGAGGAGAAGCAGTTAAGGAAAAAGTAATAGTCAAGAATTTCTCCTGAACGTCATTTAGGTCTGATCCAGAGCTTCTAAAAGTATCTGCTTTAACTCATTGTTGCCAAAGGTTGGACCAGCTAATAACTCCAAGGGTTCACTTACTTTTCCCTCCTGCACTGTGAGTGTGTTCAGTAAAAGGCAATAAATTATAATTGTTTATAATTGTTTCAGCTTCAGTTTTGTTTGCCTGTTAATGTGACTTAGATGTGGATCAAATCTAATCTAAATTAATCCAGAAACCCTGAAAATTCCAAGAAGCACAATTTTTCTCTTCCCTACAAATTTAACATTAAGAATAATTTGAGAGTACATGAAGCAGCAAAATTCAAAGAATACATGTATGAACAATGATAAAGCATGATCCAGCAGGGAACATGTGCAACAGAAAAATGACAATGAGTCTAACTTACCAGATTAATTCATGTATAGTGTGTAGTTTGTCCAACAAATGAGAACCAGCAAAAGGCAGCAGACAATTTAAGCTATATATCCTGCACGATTAATCATTGCCTGCGTAGTGGGGATGGCAATTGACAGGAGAGCTCATTTACTGAAGTGAGGTCACATTTCAAGCAATTTATCACTTCAACCAGTTTCTGCCTTCTGAGGCAGAGGTACCGCCAACTTGAGAAACACTGACCCCATATCACAGAGTACAAATTACAGGACTGTAAATAGATGAGATGATGCACTGTGACATTGCATTGTTACTACAGAGGCATTAAAAAGGCCTTCTATCAGTTTTTGGGTAATGGCTTGAGTTCTAACCGAGCTGAGTGAAGTTGAAAATGCAACGTCATCAGGTTGCAGGCCACTGATTGGCCAGAGAGTAGTCTCCGATGAGTCTTGAGAACAAATACGTCACACCCACCATAGTTGAAACCCAGAAAAATGTTTAATTTAAACTTTGGTCCAACAAAAAATTGCAAGTAAACCTACTCTATTGTGCAACGAGAAGGTCTACGCGTTTCTGTGGCTCGCGGCCGACAACCACATACCCAAAGACCCCACCCACATTGAGATGGTACCCAACTGTAATGGAAAACGACTGAGACCGAGATGAGTAGAGTCAAGAGCTGTATAATGGAAAAGGGGTTTAAAACTGCTGTGAAAACAATACCTCAAGAAGCAGCCTGTGCGTCTCCCACTTTCCAGTAGATTCCTGGAAAGAGAAGTAAGAAATGCAGCACCCACTTCATTGGGTCAGCATAAATAATCCAAACACATCAGCTTTAGAGTACAGAGGAAGCATGACCTGTTTCTGGGAGGCTTAAGGTAGTTTTAAGCAGACTATCTCACAGTTTTGCAAGTTTGGAGTAAAACAGGAAGGAAGGAAGGAAGAAGGGGGAGCAGAGAAGGATAAAAAGTAGGGTTGAGAAAAGGGTGAATTAAAGTGAAAAAAGCAGAGTGAGAAACGATTCAGTGGTGAAAAGGAAAAAAAAACAATAAGGATGTTTTAGAGCTGGTTCCAGTGTAAGAAAAAACAAAAATACGACATCTCACTAAATGAACTACAGAAGCAGGAGTAACTCTAAAAAAATGAATCTGAAATGGATTCTTTTATTATATGATAAAGCCAGCTGATTCCAGTAATTAGGAAGGAATTTCTTACATGTGGCTTTCTCTGACGTCAATCCTGTACCTTCCCAGAGTTTGCTTTCACCGGCACTGAGAGTGTAAGCTGTTCTTTGCCCACCTCCTGGAGATGGGGGCTTGGAGAGACTTAAGAAGAAGGGTGGAGTTTCTTTGCTCATTAAAAGAAAAAAAAAGGATGCATGACAACCCAAATTTAATACTTTGGCTCTCCTTTACCACTGTGTTTACGTGTATTTTGGCTGCAATGAGTTTGAGATCTTTGGAGCACAGAGTGTAAAGTCAGTACAGATTTCAACTAATACAGTAATAGCTGGTGTCTAAAAGAATTTAATAAAAGCGTTGTCTGATCATTTGTTCAAGGTTTGGGGTTCAACAATTTCAGGTGAAATCATGTCAAATCCATCAAGTAACAGTTACACTAACACAGGTTGGCTGTTGCACCTATTTGCTTTAAATCACAGAATACAAATCAACACCACAGACAACCAAAGTTTTATCATTCATTTATCGACCCATTAGCTATCTGGTTTTGGGTTGTAGGGGCAGCACTCTAAACAGAAAGGCCCAGTCCCCCCTCTTCACACCTACATTGTGCAAGTCTTCCAGGCTGGACAAGGTACATATTCCCAGGCCAGCGGAGAAGTAAAATCCCTCCACTTGTGTCCTAGGTTTGTCTCAAGGCCTCCTCCTAGTTAGAGATGCTCTAAACACCTCCCTTAGAAAGGTGTCTGAGAGTCATTGTAACTAGGTGCCTGAACCATTTCAACTGGCTCTGTTGACATCGAGAAACAATGGTCCAGTCTGCATTATCACAGATGCTTCACCAAGATGCCCATCAGTCTCTCACTCACAATGCTTGAAGTCCTTCACCTAATGTAGCACCTCCCCTCCCTGGTCAGAGTTTTCATCAGTGAGACCACTCACTGGTCATCTCCAGCTTCAGTAATAGCTGAAGATCATGGCTCGTTGATGGGAACATGACCACATCAAATGCATAAAAGCAGAAATGGTTCTGGCTTAGCCACCAATCCAGACTACTTCTACCTGGTTACTGAAGAGCATGTAAAGTGGTAAATTTATAAGTAGTAATGCAATAGCCCCAAGAAAGCTCTAGTGAATTATTTTATTTTATTTTTTATTTCTTTTGTGGACACAAAATATGTAAGTAAGAATACAATCCAACATCAGGTGAAACAGACACAAAAGAAGTCATTGCCATCTTACCCGGGGAAGTCAGTTTGTCTTTGAATATCAGAACACAGAACCTACAACCGTGATCAACAGAACTGTGAGCACCTGTACAATAGGTGCCAGCATGAGTTTAGACTGATCAGTCTGTCTGTAAACATACACCAAACATGTCATGTCTGCAATGACGTAAACTGTATATACATTTTTGGGCATGTCAGAGTGGCCGGAGGCTACATGACAAAATAATCTGGCTTTAGTCAACAAATGATCTCAAATCATTTGTTGTCCATCTCAGCACCTTCTACATTTATTTTAATGATAAAGCTTCTTTCTTTGGTTAAGTATGGAAGCCAGCTGATTGACATCAGGCATGAAAGTGAAGTGGTTAGGTTTAGTCACTGGAAACTATGTAGTTGGGCTAAGATACTATTACCAGATAAAAGGTTAGAATAAATAATTGCACAGCTTTCCCTAGAATAGATTCTCATAATGCTTACTGAATACGGCTAAGTTTTTCTATGCATCGCCATTTGTCAATCTATAAAATGTGGTGTAGAGACAAATCTGTGAAAGAACCACTTAGTGTCATTTTATAAACATTGCTACCTTGTGAATTCAACAAATTAACTGTATTAAAAAGTTCAGGAAATACTGATGCAAATAAAAGAATATTGTCATTTAGAGGGGGATGCTTTTAAATGTTAAACCTGGGGAAATAAAAGACTGAAGTTGTCTTAAGAAGTGATGAAACATCTCATGGCAAATCAAATTCAATGGTAACACCTTGGTAACTTGACTATTGTAAAAGGGGACCTCAGAAAGGCCTGTCGGAGGATAAGATGAAGACCAGTTCAGCACTAGCTGTATTCTGTGTTTATCGCTCATTCCCAAGTAGCTAACACAGCAAGATAATATGATGAAAACAGTAAACATTACAAGACTGAACAACAGCTGCCATCTGCTTTGTGCTATGATCTGTATGGCTGCTGAAACTGAGACAATAGCTGAAATTAAATCAGTTTGCAAACAAACTGTTGCTGTAGCTTAGTCCGGATATTCATGCAATCACAATCACGTTTTATAATCCACACCAAGGGACTTTTTTGTTATGTTAATGACTCACTGGTTTTTGCTCAAGTTTACAGTAGGATTACACAGCACTCTGAAGCTGAGTGGACTGTGTTGTCATGTCCATTATTAATATTCATACTGGCCCTCGACTTCGTTGACTGCACAAACATTGGATATCACATCACCCCTGGATACATAGAGTTACCTGAAATAAACATCTGGCCCTATTTGTTGCAGAAAATCCACTGAGTTTCTGTCAGCATTAGCTGACAAATTCTCATTTATAGCACAATGCTGAAGTCAGCTTCTAATTTACAACTTCAAAACTGTACTGAAGTTAATGCATGTCACCTCTCTTTTCAAAATGTATTTATTGTTTGGTTGCAGGAAGATTTACCATCTAAAATGTGAGTACATCCAAGTTTGAGAAGAACCAGAAGCTAATTTCAGAACTTGTCAACAGAAAAAGACAGCTACATAAAAAATAAATAAATAAATAAAATAAATAACAGCTTGGTAGAGTTACATGGCATTCCTCTGTGTACTGGAGTGCTGTGGAGTCAAATGCGAGGACATCTGTCAGGAAACTACAGCTCGGATGAAGTTATGATGATACTAAGCACACCACCAAATCTACAACAATGGCTGAAAAAGAAAAGAATCTTCAGTCAAAGTCCAGATCTCAACCAGAAATGCTGCAGTGCGACCTTAAAAGAGTTGTGAATAAACAAATGCCTGGAAAAATCTCAATGGACTGAAGAAATCATTAAAAAAATAAATAAATAAAATAAATAATAATAATAACAACAACAACAACAACAACAACAACAACAACAACAACAACAACAATAATAATAATAATAATAATAAAGGTAAGTACCATGAATTGGTAAAGGTTTTACCAATTCATGGTACTAACCATTAAAATATATGCAGACACAAAAAATAAAAAGATTTAAATTAAGTATTTTACATTATTTTCACATGCTCCTAATAAGTATTATAATTTACTATAATAAACAATATTTTGATATTACATTTTAATGTGGGTGTTTTACGAAATAAACAATTATTTGTACAATTATTTGACTTCAAATGTCTCAGGAGCTTATTGTAAATCCCTTCACACTGTTACATTTAGTGGGCTTTGGGTAGATTGCCCCTATATTCACCTCTTTTCTCAACCAAATGTCTATGGGAACAAGCCAGCTGTAGGGATACTTACTTTGGGCTTAGTTTATTTGTTTTTCCCCATCTCTCTCTGTGTCCAATCCAGGTTTGCTTAAGCACCGTCGCTGAGTGCATGTGGATTCATATTTCCCATGCCATCTGATGTCAACAGGCTCCTTCAGCTACACTAATCCACCATGAAAACTCCGCTGGATCCATCAGCAATGGGAGCAAATTGAGGGACAGCCAAATTTGGCAGAAATGCTGCTAAGAACTCAAGAAATTACCACAAAAATAATTTCTACCACAAACTTATTTAACACACCCAGCTATGGTTTTGTATACTGAAGCAAAACTGAGCAAGACAAAATTTGCTATTAGCAAAGACAAAAAAAAATCTCAAATAAGAACTTACTAGCGTATTACATAAGGTTTCAGTGTCAGCTGAAAAGCTAAGATGAGCCCGGAAACAGTAACAAATTGTGTTGGAGCTCACCCATGAGAAAATGGCTCAATAGCAGTGATGGAACTTATAATTAAACTTTAAATGTTTATATGAAAACAGAAGCACCAAGCATGTAATGTGAAAGGGAAAATAAAGACAAGATGAGGAGGATCTGGGGAATTGAATCACACCCCTTTCCTATGCAAAAAGCAACTTATCGTAACGAAAACCCTCAAGGTCAGTCTCCTCTCCTCTCCACTGGTAAGCAGTCCATTAGCAGCTCATCTTTCCTAAAACTCCTGGCATATTTGGGGAGGCAGTGCTGGGGAGGGCTTTGCTGAGATGATAGAACTGTCAACACCGGCCTCTGACAAGCCAGAGCACTGCCATTACTTTCATGTGAGAGGATGGGTTAATTATAAGATTTGGTTTCTAATGTGGAGCCTTTCAGAGGAAGTGTACAGCTTATACCCGGTAATTAGACATAAATCGTTTGACTGAAGCAAATGCAGTGATGTGCAAGTGTGTGGGGGACGTGGGTTTTGTCTTTGGAAAGGGGACAGATTGCATAATCTCCTATAAAATGAATAAAATGGTACACAGTTTGAGAGCGTATATTTTGAACTGAACTAAAGTGAACGGGATGGATTGAACAATACTTTATTAACATCCTAACTGAGATTATAGTTTCAATACAATTTTAAAACTTAAAATAGTGAACAAAAAGGTAGAAAAAATAAGCTGAGAAACTCTTGGAAATTTGCTGGCTGTGAGAGAAAAGGAACTGAAACCTCTAGATATCACAATGACAAGTGAACCCTCTCAGGTTGGACCCTAATATTCAAACATCTGGATATTTTTTCATTAGTTGGACATTTATTTTTAACAGCCAGTAATTTAAGGAATTATTAATAGTCATTTAATTTTAACTTTTAAAAGGGAAGAACATTGGCTCTGTGGCCCAATTTAAATTGAGTGATGGCAAGTTGGGAAATTTTAAACTCCTTTTTTTTTTCCTAGAGAGAAAAGGTTTTTTTCTCCACTAGCATCTGAGTTACTTTCCATCTAGTGCGCTTCTGTTGCTTCTGTTCTCTTTCATGCACATTCACTCAAGTCACCTTTCTCATTTGGCCTTGGGCATTACATTTGTTCTGTCATCCAGATGTAAGCCACACTCATTCAACGCTGATCGTTTATTTTGATTACTTACTCATATGTCAAAATGTTTGCAATTAGAGCAAATATGAAGGGCTGCAATACAGGTAAATAAGCTGCATGCATCATAGCATTGCAGGTTATTTCCATTTAATCTTCATATCATAAAAACTATGTTGATATTAATTTCACCCGTATATGAAAGCCATTTATATGTGCAGCCTTCCAATTTCAACATGTTTGCAAAGATAGTTTGCTTCAAAAATATATGTTTGGAAAAGAAATCAAATGAAAACTTATTATTATTAAACTGAACCATATCACAAGAACAGCTACTGCTCCAAACAGGTCGTGTGGTAAAGTTGCCACAGTTAACTTTTTAGAAAACCCTCGGCTGAGGGCTTTTTCTGCAGATTGGATCTGCTGCCTTGGACCACAGTTGCCTACAGTAAGTTATAGTAAGTGGATGCAATCCTCAGCTCTGTAGTCTCTGTGAGCTTGACATATTGGACATGAATTAGTTGCAGGAATCCTGTGTCTTATCCACCAAAGAGGAAAACAAGGACTGGTGTCACCAGCTGCAGTTTGAGATGGTGGGGTTTGAGTCTATCTGTCACACAAAAGAACCACTAGAGAGGCTCAAGACAGAAACCTAGTCAAGTACAAAGTGACACACGAAACCAAACATGGTTGGGCAAGCTGGTTGGAAGCTTCAGATTTTTCAAAATGAAATACTTAAATACTGGATGCCACATTTAGAAGAGAAACATGCTGATATCAATGATGATCATTTGGAAACATGCTTTAGGTTAAAATCAAATGAACATGAAAAAAATTATGAAAACTCTTGAGCAAGTTTTCAAGAGTAACGATTAATTCAGTTCACATTTAACTCTAAATAAGCCCAGACGAAAGTGTCACTGAGCCATGAAGGTTGCTTGTATGTTACTACAATGACAGTAAGATGACACACAGGGAATGAAATGCTAGAATGAGTCATACTTATCAAGTAACAAATAAATAAGGGCAGAATAATCCCTCCTGAAACCCCTCCACTCTCACTAATGTATGAGCAACATGACTAAGCACGCTACGATCACACCCTTTGACCACTAGATTTTCAAGTGCCATTTCATGAAATGTCAACTATGATGGTTTCATCATTCAAATAAAAGGTTAAAATAGGCCTGTTACTGTCCTTGCCCTGGATAAATTCACAAGTATACCCTTTATGGTCTAATAAACACACACACAACCACACACAGCTTTTCCTCGCCTACAGTTGGCTCAGCCTCTACACCAATTTTCTCTCCCTAATTAGAATTAATATAGTCACGCTTGTTTGCATGCAGTATTAAGCGCAGAAACACAAAGATGAGAATGGCTTGCTTGTTTGTTGTGGTCATTTTAACAAAAGGGCCTACTGTAGCAAGGACCTGAGCCTAACTTGACCTTTGTCAGTGAAGATGGGGGGGTGGGTAGTGGTGGGGCATCTCCTTTTCTAGCCAGACTGCAATCCAGTGAGACATAAATGAGTAAGACTATAGAAGGTTATGGACTCAAACACCAACAAATAAAATGGTACTACTGAAATATATATATTGTACATATGTAGTGATAAAATCATTGTGTGAAACAGTTTCAAGAATACTAACTTTAAATATATTGAGATACACACTGCTAACTTGGTGTCACACGTATCTGTTAAACACCACTGTTGCCCAAAAAATAAGAATAAAAGAAAATCCTGAAGTTCATTAAATTATTCCAAGCAGCCTGCTACATGGCATGCATTTATACAGCAAATAAACACTTACTTTATAGGTGGAACTTGCCACTTTGGGTGCATTTTTATAAGCCAAACATAAGGGTCAAAATGTCAGGCACATGAATCACATGTGAACAACAACATGAAACTTGCAGAGAAAAAATAAAACCTCGCTGGGGAGCAGTTCAGAAAATATTAGAGGTGCACCAAAATGGGTATAAATATTGCATACTGGAGTCTAAAAAGCCAGCTCAGGGTTGGATACTGGGACATATCTATGAGGCCGATATGCTGAATTCAGTTCTGTATGTGTAAAGCAACACTTTCTGCATCATGCTTCAGCTGCACATGCAGCTGAAGCGGCAAGAAAAGTATGCAAAGTGCTGGAATTAAAATAGTTTCCTGCATTAATTTGCCATAAAATGTGATCTGATCTTCATCTAAGTAATAAAATAAACACACATGATGTATTTTAACTGATAACACACAAACTTTAATGATTTCCTGTGTCTTTATTGAACACACCACTCAAACATTCACAGTAGTGAAGGAAAAATGTTCAAAGCATTTTATTTTTAAGTCCATTACTGTGATTTAGATGAAGATCAGATCATATTTTATGGGAAATGAATGCAAGAAAATCAATTATTTCCAGGGGGCTCATGTGCTTTTTCTTGCCACTGTATTTTAATAATTAATAGATCAAGACATTTGTACACATTTAATAAGGTGTTAAATTTTGTTTTACAAAGTCAGAAAAGTAAGTTTAAGTGTTAAAGTCAAGTCTTTTTGTAAACATCAGTGGTATCAGATCAGTATTGCCAAACATGCAAAGTCCAGGGATCAGTAGGATTATTGAGACTGAAAAAGTCGGATCAGTTCCTAGAAAACATCTGGGGCATAATGGGACTTGTCTCGGGGACACATTCTGAAAGCAAGATGACGATATCTAATTTAGAATCATCCAATCAACCAGACATGATAACAAGCTGTTGAGGAGAGCCATCTTCGAAGGGTGACTGGGATCAACTCTGACGGTTGAGGTAAGGAGCTCAGTCATCCAGGAGAAGCGCAAAGCAGAGTCACTGCTCCTCAACATCAAAAGGACCCTACCGAGATGGTTTGGGCATCTGGTTAGGGTGCTTGGCAGATGCCTTCCAGGTGAAGTGTATTAGATGTATGACTTCTGAAGGAGTCCCTAAGGCAGGAGCCAGACTCGCTTGGGAAACCCAAGTGTTCCAGGAGTAGAGCCTGGGAGAGGGAGAAAGCAGCTGGCGAGATAGAGGGAGGTCTGGGAATCTCTGTTCAAGAAAGTAAGGAAAGGAAGAAAGAATGGATGGATCCAAGCATTAAAGTCAACACAGAAAAAGTGCACCAGAGCTCATTCTAACCTGGAAACTTTTGTCTGAACCAACCACTGCACTAGTGGGCATGAGATAAACTGAGATAAAGTTTCGGACTTATCAAAAACATGCTACATGTATTATTCACACGTTAGCACAGTTTTCTCATTTTCCTTATCAATATGTATATTAAAAAAAAACACCCATGTCTAAATCTGCCAGTGGACAGTCATGATAATAGTGTCTTAATTATATATTAACTACACTATAAGCTAAATAACGTGGTCACGGACCACAAAAATGAGTAACAGAGCTGACAAAAACAAAAATCCAATGTCATGTTTACTCAATCATGTTATATTTGAGGAAACTGGGAATGACATTATGTAACAGTGGCTTAAAGTAAAAAATATATACGTAAATCATTGTTTCCAACTAGAGATGAGAATTTTATTTTGGATTGCACACAGTTTAAAACATTTAAAAACATACAGTAGAAAGCTGTCACCACAAGTCAAAAGCAAATCTCAGTTGTGAGCCTGAAATCTGATGCTGTTTGTTTACGTGTCTTTTGGCATGAGGTTATCGTGGGTCTGCTGTTGACAAAAGGGGACAGGGGCCCCTTTAGATCTGTGCTGGCAACAGACTGTCCTCTGTTCTTTAAATACAATAAATCTGCGAGAGAGGAAAAACACTGATGAGGGCGGATAACTGGTGTCTAATAATAGTGTTTATAAATAGATTGAAAGCAGGAATATTTCCCTGCAATTAGTGATGAACCATGGACATGGAAAGAGGACATGGAGGTTGACATGATGGAGGAAGATGCGCAAGACATAAATATGGAAGCAGATTATCTGCTGCGGTGATTCCAAACAAGAGGAGCCAAAAGTGATTTGGCTACTAGTTAGCCAAATCATAAGCCTATAGGAGGAAGAAGTCATAATGGGGAAAAATCACTACCAATTAATACAGATGCAATAGGTAAAGAAAATATGCCAATGTAAAAACAAGGAGATATTTAATAAACATTTGTTACTGCATATAGCGTAAAACCAATGTGAAATGACTGTGAGCTCCTGTCCATGATATGGCACATTTCCAAAAACAGGATGGACCAAAGGTTGGCTAATTACAGAGATGGGTCTTTATTCATTTTCTTTTCTACTTTTTTCAGATATCTTTATTTGTAGTTTTTGAAATCCAACTGCACACTGTGGTCTCAAGCTGAGCCTCGCCCACACCCCTACCTGATCTGTTAAGCTGTGTTTCACTTTTTCACTTTTTTGCTAAAGAAAATCAAAATGCTGAATTTGTGATAAAGGTAGCGCTCCAGGGGGTCAGTTTTTCCATCAAATAAATGTAGCCTGCTTATCGTAACTCAAAGCAGATCTTGTCTTTAAAACAACAACAACAAAAAAATCTTATCATTGAAGAAGATGGACAAAAATGTTCTTTAGTCTTTGACAAATTATTCCAATCCTGCTGCCACTGTTGAGAAAATAGTGAGATAATGAAGGCAGTGGGTGATCATCCAAATGATTACTCAGAGGGAAAGCCCTTGTATAATGCATAAAAATTAAGTAGTGTTATAGTACAACTACATTGTATTAATTCGGACAGAAACAGCTGGAAGATAGATTTTGATTATTTTAGATTGCCAAGGCCACATCCAGCGCTGCCAGAGACAAGGAAATGTGCTTCTTTCGATAATCCACTTGATCTTACATGTGATCAAGTGGAAATTCACATCACCTGAAATATCACCTCCTGAAAGCGTAGAAAGGTTTTTGTAATATTTGGGAGTGTTTTTCAAATTCAAGTCATTTCCATTACAGAACTTCTTTTTCAATATTTGGATTTAGTGCAAATCTAGTGGTAATGCAAACGCGTCTTTAGACATCCCTATACAAACCCTGGACACTACCGGACTGCAGAGTAACATCTTTATAGACTGAAGCAGTGGAAGTTGACACCTGGTGGATTAAGTTAAAGGCAGAACAGCTGCACTTGCAATGATTGATTACATTACATAACACAAACCTCTACTCTATTTAAGTGTTGAAAACATTTTTTTTTTCCCTATGATGCGTCTATACACTTTTCCCACTAAAAATATTTGAATAAGACATTGGCATGTGTTATGTATGTTGAGCTATATAAGAACAAACGCAATGCAAAGCATCATATCTTGGAGTCAAAATGGAACAAATGTTTTGATTTTTATTTGAAATGGATATGCAAATGCACATCCAAGTGGTGCTTACTGCAGCCAGTGCATTTGCTTCAACCTATCTAATTGTGCAGCCAACACAACCCTTTGACAGTGCATCTTTGTCAGGTCACATAAACATTCCCACGGAGGCACCAGTGCATGCATGTATTACACAATGTGTCAGCAGCTTTGCATGAGAAAGAAACGCTTGCTGTGTGTGTCGCTGCACGGACACTCATTAGGGTGTTAGCTCTCGGTGCAATCATGTGAGAGTGACAGAGAGTCTGATTAATGCTGGCACAAAGGTGAAATCCCAGTCGGGGTGATGAGGAGGAGATGGTTTAATCTGAGCTAACTTTAACTGACATCTCAGTGCTGTCGAAGGGAAAACATTCCTTATTTAGTTGTACTTTTTAGCAGCCTTTTGTACTGGCTGTGTAACCACTTCACTCTACTGTAGACATATAAACATCACAACACAGGAACGGAGAAAGATGAAAGTCACTATTAACTATGATGAGAAACTTGGAAGAAACACGGGTCACAGTGAAGCATATCTTTAATTTAAATACAGCACTCACTCCACCTCATTTATTTTGCCAGCACCACGTCCACAGAACACAGTTACTTTGTCATTTATCTAACCGGGCACTATGTTTGAAAGCTGGTGAAATGAGCTTGCTACGTTATGCTAATGGCTCTAAGAGAGGTCTGGCAAATTACAAATTAAGACAACAAACCTAATTTTAATGCATTTTGACTGATGACGAATACTGCTGAACTCGGTGATCTCACCAAGATTGTTACTGCAATCAACCTTTTTGAAGTGTTCGTGTGAATAGCCAAAAAAGGTGAAACACCAACAAAAACCACAGACACTTGACCTGGGGTCCAAAGATCACAAGGGAACGTCCAAGCTTTGACTGCACAACTGTTCTGAGGATTTCAAAATTAAAGGAGTGCCATGAAACAGTTGACTGATTAGTCCTGGATTAAAATAGCACCACAACTTGACTCATTTAATTTCTAATAAGAATACCATATTGGGTGGACTGAAAACCGATGCCACCACAGAGGGCAGATCCTTTTGTGTTCAAACTGAAAGACAGAGGTAAAATAGTGAGTTAATAAGAGAAATTTAAGAACTTTTCCTGAAGATGAGACAGAGTGGTGTAGGGCTGTAACGGATCACATAACATTTCAAATAACAGCACAGTTTGGATCAGTTCAGTTTAAAATGAGAAAAGGGAAGGTAAACATCACTACCACTTTCCATCTAAACCCTAACCATAATCCCATAACTTTTTAAAAGTGCCAAAAGATGTGCCAATGATGATTTCTGCTTAAATCTAAACACTTTCACAATAAAAGATATTGCCTACTTAAGCATGTAGGACACCCAAAAAGTTCATCTTCCTGTTTCCCCTTGCTTCTCTTCCTTACTTAAAACCCTGTTTCTCACAAACACATAAAAAATAAAAAACAGTCACAAACCTTTTTTTTTTCCATGTTTCATGCAAAGGTCTTTACAGTTCAGTCATTGAGGCTAAATATACCTGAAACATACTTTGCATTCAGCAAACAACAACCCACTCATTTATTACCCAAGGTCCAAAATACCAAGCATGTTTATCCAAAACATAGATAAAAGTCTCTGTCCTACTGCAGGTCATACAACACTTACAGGAAAGGCTTCAGACTGCTCACATTTTTCACAATTTACATTTCTGATTCTTTCTTTCAAGAAAGCACAGTTCTCCACATAGCAAAGTTAAAAAAAAAACAGGCTTGTGGATGGTTTTGTAAATAAAATAACAAAACACTATACTGAGACTTCTTAAAATCCAGCCATCCGTTTTCTATATCTGTTTATTCCTATTAAGGCTCATGGGGATCTGCTGGAGCACATCCCAACTATCTGCAGGCACTTTAAATCTTTGCACAAATTTCCCTTGAAGGTTTCTCCCATTCTTCAACAGGAAATGTTCAAAAAAGGCAAGACTGAACTTTCTGCCCTGTTTTCACAGCAACTGCAATTATGTTTTTTGGGAAATGGCATGAACGTCCGTACTGAGTGATCTGATCGCAAATGTATAGCTCTGGGTGCATATGTTGTGCAAATCAGCCAATACATGATTTGAAATGACCAAATGTGTCACTGTGTTTTAGCGGCAGGAAAAAGTAATGCATTAAACCATGCTAATCCCACCAAAACAGAAGAATATGTGTCTTGTCTGTATTAATTAAAAAAAAAAAGATGATCTTAACAGGCAAATCAAAACAAAGACATAGTGTTGTACTTTTATGCCATTTACTTGTTTTTCACGTTTTAATATGACGTCATTCTGACAGGAAACAGTATTTCCTTCCACCCACACAAAAGACATCAGTAACGTAAGTACTCCTTCAATGTGACCCAGGAGACATCGCGTTTTCACTGCTAAAAGTATGCGGTCATATGTGGTCCAGACCACCTCAGAACGTGGTTTGAGTGATCAGACCTCAATGTGCCCAGAGTGTGTTTTCATCTATACTTAAGTCTGACCACTTGTGATCAGATCATTCAGGACAAAATGTTAATGCCAGGTCTAAACTGGACCCGGGTCTCAAGGTTCATTCAAGTACAATCCTCTCCAGAGATGTCTTCCTCTCCATGCCTTTCACTGTCCAAAAGCAAGTCTTGTTTTGTTTTTTTTTTGACCCGATCTTGTTAAAAAGTGGAGTGAACCTTCAATCTGAACAGAGATCTCAAGAGCTCTAACAAAGTTTATCCACACACCAAAGCTGCACAATTTCCTACTGAATTTTTTTTATTTTAAACCCTAGTAACAAGCACTTCCAGACAAGCCAGACTGACGCTTCCTTCACCATAATTGGCTATAAAGATGTTTGTAAAAAGATGCTCTGCACTCATTTCAATAACAAACTGGCAAAATTGTGAGAAATCCACTCAATATTTCACTATATCAAAGTATTTTGTTTCTCATGGGATGACATGTTAAACCATGCCTATTTGTTAACTTGAGGTGTTTTCTGCCTTTATTAAAGCCCCCTTGTAACACAGTGCTGCACTGTTGACAGTCCTTTTACAGACTTCGTCCATGTAAGAATGATGGAGGTCACTAGCGTCAGAGTTTCTTGTATCCCAAAACTCACCATCTGTCTGTCTAAGAGTATGCCTTCTTTTATTTATTTCCAAGGAATTCTGTTTTAAAAAGGTGGATTAGAGTGAAGTGAAAGTCGCAGCTCGAAAAACAACAACAAGCTCAATACACCAGATCTCAGTCGATTGTGACAAAGGGTTTGAATACCTACAGGTGTATGTGATTTTTTTTCCTTAATGTCACTTAAAATATCTAAAACTTTTAGTCTACAATTGCAGGAAAACATTTTCACATTTCTATAGACTAAATCTGAAGCACATAAAAACTGACACCTTTTCTTGATAGTTCTGAAACAAAGATCCCTGCTTGATAAGTGCAGGTTTTTGACAATTAAAAAGGTAGAAGGAAGAAAGTAAGAAATCCAACCTTTTGAGACGCATTTACCATGACTGCAAACTTTTTTAAACAAGCCTGTCGAATTACACATATTCACACATGAAAGCTGCCAAGGGCAGCCACAGGGGTGTACTCTTGGCAGCCGAGCAGCAGCACTGGAGCAGTAGGAGTTCAAAAGCCTTGCAGAGTAGAAGGCTCAAACAGGGAAACATAATATGTTCAGTTAAACAACACTGATTTCCCAAGCTGAATCATAGTGTTAAAGTCAGTAAACTGCTGGTCTGTGATCTTCAACTTCAGGAAGGGCAAGTCGTACCTCATTTATGGTGTAAAGGACTAGTATCTTGCCACAGAGTAAATGAAATAAATAAACAAATCATACGTTAAGTACCCAAAGGAATAGATTGCTGCGCAATCCTGCTTAGCCAAAGCAAAACTAATTGAAAAAGTTTGGAGTCAGGCAGAGAGTGCACTCATTCAAGATTGTTTATGCATAATGAAAGCAAATATTCACCCCCAAGTAGATATTGCGATGGTGAAGTCAAAGCACAGCACCATACTGCTGCCTGACGGTGCTGCAAACACCAGCCTCTGACAGAGATATTAATGAACAGAGGGCTTTTACACCAAAATGCTTCAACTGCTGCTTCAGAGCTCCCCAACTGTTTTTTGACAGCCAATATTGAAGAAAAGTAGTAGTTCAGAACCAGGGAAACTGATGCTGCTCTGGGCACAAAACACTGCTCTGGGCCAGATGCAAAAACCAGCTGCATCAGAGATAACAGGTGGGATTATTGTTACCAGCCAAAATGTTGTAAATCCCATTGTTAAGTCACATCTGTGTAGCAGTAGTGGAGAAGAAATTCACGAAATGGAATAAAATAATAATAATGATAATAATAATATCAAGCAGCAGTAGTCAGTGGAGGAGACTGTCTTTGTACTACAGTCTCTGGCAAAATACAAAACAAACGTGACACTAAAACCAGTTGAACTTAAATATTTAAACAGTTGCATCTTTAAAAAAAATTATTAATTAAAAAAAAAACACACATTAGCCTCTAGTTTGATTTTTTTTTCTGCTTAAACATGGAAGTTAATTTGATGGAGCAGTGGAAAACAACTAAAAATGTTATAAAAATGGCATTCAGCGTTTGTGACCATTGTCTCGTCCACTGTATAAAGTGGCAACACGGCAGATATAAATCCTGTTTGCAGTAGAGTACATAAATACCGGTCAGCATAGTAAAGAGCATTGAGAAATGCCAACTGTTGTTTACAACAACCTTTATAATTGCAGCCTGGCAATATTAAAAGATAAGTTTTGAGAAAAACAAGATGAACACGTTGACCCAAGGACCACGGTTATCTACATAAACTGAGAGTACATTAAAGGGAAGTTCAAAGCCCACTGGAAGAGATGTAATGATGTGGCTCTAGTGATGTGCCTGTGGAAAAATTAAACCATTTCTTAAAATATTCAAAAGTTGAACCACCGATAGCCCAGTTCTCATTTCAAGTTAGTCAAAAGGGTGTTTGTGTGAATTAACTTTCAAGTTCATAGCAAATACTCTCTCCATCTTGTCACAAGCACATTTTTAATGTTGCTTTCAATTTTGGTCCATGTTGTAGTGAAAGAATTTTATTGAAAGTAGGACCAGACTTTTTTTTTTTTTAATTACTGGGAACAGCCCATAGTATATTTTTAAGTCACATTTTTCATTTGTTCATCTTTGTATCTTCATTTGTAAATGTCTTGCACTGTCTTTCACCATTTTCTCTGTCTTGTAGAACTTTTATGTCGTATATATTTTGTCTTACACTTATTAGTTATACCTGTTTGCATGAAAAAAAGGAGACACTCTCCAATCTTGTTGTACAGTCAGCATAATGACAATAAAAGGGCATTCTGACTGTTCAAACATCTGTCACTAGCCAATTAGATAGGACTGAAATAATGTTAAACCATTTTAAGTTTAGGGAAACTGGTATATAAAAATACATTTCCAAGGGGGAACCTGTCAGTTCAAACCTCAAGACTCTATTTTGAGAGATGGATGATCTGGCAAGGCTGAAATGAGAATACGTTCTAGCTGTTCTCCAACATCAGCATAACCTCATCAGTCTGCTCTATTGGCATGCAACTGGTATGGCATCAAAGAGACAAAGAGGTGAACAGAGGAGAAGGAACTGGATGACCATGGATCGGGAGGCAACAGTAGTGGGGCATGTATGATCCACTTATGGTGAAACTCCGTTGCTGATGTTGATACTGCACCATCTGCGATATCTAGCGCAGCTTAGAGTAGCTACAACAGGTGATTGTCGGTGACATAATTTTTTTTTTTTTAATATAGACAGTTCAGTGTATACCAGTGTTTTAGAGAATTTTTGATATGTTGGGATAGGCAGGCTAAATCATCATGATGTGACAGGACCCTAAACAACTCTTTTTGAGAAGTACCTGCATCTTCAGATCAACATTACTGGTATTATGACTACTTCATGCAATGCCAATCATAGTCAACACAGCTACAGGAGCATTTTGTACATTTTAGGATCCTGCAGCATGCAGCAGAGTTTGTGGGTAATGATTTTAGGCTTACACTCAGATTAAGTCCTGAAAAGGTCTGTTCCACCCTGGGAGACCCAGTGTGTGCCTCGTCCTTCCTTACAGGGATTGTGTAACTGTTGTGAACTTATGATTTTGTTTGGCTTATAAAAGCAGAAGGATTACATCCTCTGAGACCCACCTGACCTTCTCCCCCTCTGCTTACTTGCCCCGGCTGAACCCACGTAGCTGATTGAACTTTCCAGACAGATGGGAAATACAGCAGGAGGACAATCTTCTGTAAAGTGTACCAGAGTTGCATCTTAAACAATGGGGCCTTTTTGCATCCAATTCAAACTGTGGACTTAGCAACATATGTCACTTCTTATGGATTAATCTCACAGGTTTAATCTCCTTTTCTATAACAGATTTGATATCCTGCCTAAGCTAACAGTAGTTATGTAAAGTGTCATATCATGCTTTAGCAGAATACCCATGTCTGTTATAAAGCCCACTGACTTGTAATTACAGTTTTCCACATGTAGCAACATTACTAGTTGTGAGGCAAAGTTTCACAGCATTCCTAGTATGTCAGAGTAACAAAAACTATAAAAATACAATAACAAAACTGTCTAATTTCACTGCCAAATTGGCCATTAGAATATTTTCCACAATGAGTATTGTTAAGGTGCACAAAACCAGAATTAAATCATGAGCTTTTCTTTGAGAAAAGCTTTAAATGTTTAATTAATTCATCTGAAGACAACATTGCATACTCGTTTCATCTCACAATGCAATTACTAGGATTGGAATATTTTGGAAAATTATGGAGCTGAAGACAATAATGAAGAACTAATCCAATTTCGCCACTGCAGCTTTCATTGTTCTCTTAAAAAGCCTTCTTTTGTCATCTGGATCTGCGCTCATTTAATCCATCTCTCCATTAAGGAATATTTTGAAGAGCCAAGAATAAATTACAATTGTGGTATTTCTGCACTGCTCAAACACACACTTGAGTGTGCGACTGTGTCAATTTAGCACTTCAAAAAAAAAAAAAAAAATCACTAATCTGCAGTGGCTGCAAGCCGAAGTACAAATCAAAAGAGCAGCATCACTCTTTTTAAATACTTAATCACTTCCTCCACATATGTGCCCCTAAACTTTTTGAAAGTAGTTAAGAGGTAAATGAAGTTAAGACTAAAACCCGTCAATTAACAGAGCAGCTTTCTTCTTGTCATACGGACCTCTGTAAATGTAGAACCATCAAAGTGGACCAGCAGAGGTTAAGCTCCATTTTTGAAGATTATTTTACACTTTTCAGTAGCCTGGCAAAGACACTGGCTGCCCTTGTCTAATCTACCAGAGGCAGGCTTTTGATTTCTGTGATTCTTTACCATAAATACTGATTAAAACTGAAAGAAAAAAAAACACTGACAAAAATCAGGGTGACAGAGAAGAGGGGAAAAGAATTAAAAACTAGTCCTATTTTGGGAAGACAGCTGTCAACTGTACAGCAGCTTACTCTAATTACCTTCAGCTTAAATTTCATTGATAGTAAAACACTTACCCTAAAATGCTAAAATCTGAAACATTCATTTCATATTTTGACAGAAAATAATGAAAATCTTAAAAACCTTTCTTAGTCCAACTCTGCAACACACACAAAACACAAATGACAACATGAACTAGGATCAATCGGTTTCATGAATATTAGCACTTCAAAAGAGGAACCTGTGTTAAACGTGTGCTCCCTTCAAACACAATAGAGCAGAACAGCAGCCTAATCTGGCATTGTCGGCATGACTCTGAATTTATTCATCGCACACACGTTCGTCTCAGTCACATCGTTCCTACTCAGTGACACAAAAATAATCTGTGGCATAAACACATCTACACAAGGCTGTGGTAGTCTTGCAAACTAAATATGAATCATGAACAACCATCTAGGTGCATCTTGTCTTTCAGACAGGTGACTGCACAATTAACATAACACTAAGCTGGTCTTTAAGAATGTCTCTGACATTTGAAAGTGACCAAGGAGAGTAAAGCTTTACCCTTTACATTGTGTTGAGTCTAATAAAGTGCATTTAAATAAATGACAACACAGATACAGTATGATGCATCAATAGCCCAATTCACACATCTAGTTCATCCACTCTGGAGGTTGAATAGAGGTGGCACAGACAACGGAGGTGAAATGTGATAACATTTATTCTGCAGCTCTTGCACCTCTGTATCACTTGTGAAGGTAGTAACAGCAGCATAATAAAGGAATGAAATGTGTATTGTGTGAACTGGCACTGAAAAAAAGTGGGGATGTGAGGATGGCTACAAATGATATCACCTACTAGGGCTGACCAACACCATCCACTTGTTTGTCTAATACCACCCAATTAGATAAGCAACCGAAAGATGCAGAGAAGAAAAGAAAAATGCCTCATATTTGAGTGGTTGGACTTTCACTCCACCAGGGTTTGCCCAGTGGCCAAGTACTACCACTGGGTAAACCCAGTGGTAGTGCTTGGCAACCTGCAGAAACCGCCATCAGCTGATGCAAGGCCATTATATTATTCCTGCTAAAGCTGGGCCACTGTCTTCCTCCTGCAGCTGCTGTAGCACCCCCAAAAGCCAGTAGAGATGGGGAAACTGTGGCCAATACTGAAGTGTATCCCACAGAAAGAACCAGGGAGTAACTTCATTTTTTATTACTTAGTCGCTGCTCAATAAAACACCAGAGGCTTCAGGGACTTGCTACTGACTGTGAACCCCAAAGTACAGGAAAGGGACCATCTTCAGATTGCCAAACACTGCAATGCTTTGTAAAAGTACACACAGGGCAGAGAATATTGCACCTTTGAGGGTTCACCGTCAGTGCACAGCTTCATAGTGGAAGCAGAAAAAAGAGGATCGTTAGTGCATCTTTGTCAAGTAATCACTGTATGACAATGGCTACGGACACATAACAGCACCGTGATCAATCAGGAGCAAGGCAACATTGAAAAACTGGATAACAGAAAACTGGAATCACAACAAAAAAAAATCAAGGAACTACTGGCTGCTCATGCAGTTGTAAATTATACAGTCACGTACAATATAATTTTGAAAACCACTGTGAAAGAGGCATAAATCACTTGTGATTAACTTCTGTGCTATCAAGCAGATAACAGCATATGTTGAATTCAGGGGCCACAAGACGGTAAGGTTATAAGATTATTCTGGAAATATTCAACCAATTCAATTCAATTCAAAAATACTTTGAGGCTCCACACCAGAATGTTTCTGCTTTTTATTAATTTTCCCTCAGGCTTAATAGTCATCCAGGTTATGAAAATTCTCACAGGCTTCGATCAAAGGTTACCTTCCTTTCCTTGGCTTTCACCTACCATCCAATTCCAAAGCCTTCTACATGGAAAATGAAACATCTACAAGGACCGAAAAAAAAAGGCTGATCACATTTAAGTATACAGGACAAGAGTTTAGCCCTGTATTATTATTATTTTGAAAGGAAATTCCTTGCAAAGGCCAGTGTGTCAATAGTACAGACACCTGGAATTCCCAATAATCCAAAAAAAATGAAAGTACAAGATATGTGCTTCTTTTGTCACAGAAATAAAAGAAGTAGGCAAATAATGTAGATATCTACAGATATCTAAGAGAAAATGTAAGGGGGCAGGCGCCACTCATAAGGACGTCCATCATCAGAGATAAGACAGATAGAAGATGCAGAGCAAGTCCAAAACATAGAGGATTACACAACAACTTTATATATGAAGCCTAGTTAGTTTGTTTTTTGTCTTAGATTGGACTACACAGGCCTTAGAGCATTCTTAACACATCTATATGAGGCGTCAAGCAGCCGACTGAGTTCCTGACCAGGGAGTTGCTGCACATGACTATTTATTGATGCAAGATCCCCTCAGCCAGGATGAAGTAGAAAAGGAAAAGAAGAGATAAAGACTGTGGAATAAGGTTTTTTTGCTTGTGTTGTACCTCTTTCGTCAATGCCACAAACCAAATGCTTAAAATGCCAAAAAGCATGACAGCCCTGCAGTTTCTGCCACCCAAGCTCAAGTGGCATAAAAGGCTCTTCAGTGCTGTGAAATGTTGGATTCAGAATCATTTATGATGACCTGTGACATGTGTGGAAAAGTTCTGAGTTACTCTGCCTTAAGTTCTTCTAACTAGAGGTTAGCGAGGAGAGCCTGGGAAGTTGGAGCGTCAACCTTCAGGCTGCTGAAATGTAAAATTAACCGTTTTTGCTGAACAGCTTTTTTTTCCCCTTTCAAATTATACTTTAGCTCCCTAATTTCACTTTGGAACATCTAGTATTTACAACCCGAGAATTAGAAAAAAAGCAAAATACTATCATTTTTACATACTTATATTTTTATTTCTTTACACACAGTATAAAGTCAATATATTTCATGTTTCTTCCCATCTCCTGTACTTTGTAGTTAATTTTCATCGATATTTACCTTTCAGGCCTGCTACACATTTATTTCAAAAAAAAAAAAAAAGAAAAGAAAAAAAAACAATTAAAAAAAAAATTACATTAACAAATAAAGGTTGCTTCCCTGAATAAAAATGTGCAAGAAAGTGAAATACGTGAATATATATTTTTTCCCTCACTCTTTCCAGTGCTTTAACAACAGCTTTTCAATCATGACTTCCCAGTCTAATCAGGTAATTAATATGAAATCTAAAGTGACACTAGTGGAGTCATTTTAGGAACTTTCCAACTTGAAAGTAGTGAAAATTAAAAATAAACAGAACATAGATGTGCTCAGACCAGGGAGGGAAATGAAAAAGGGAAATATGGCTTACACATCACATCACAAGATGTAATAAAAAAATAAATAAAAATAAAGAGGAATAGGAGGACAGAAATCAAAGAAACCTGAAATGTTCGAGCTGTAAAATGTTTTCACTGCCATGAAACAACCCAAGTAACTACTCTGACACAAACACTTCTAACTGGAAGGCTAGCCTTAATACAGGGGAAGAGAAGGGAGATGAAAGCCACCTGCACTGTGACGCACAGGGCCAAAAGTGGTACAGCATGTAATAAATGATGGAGACATCCATCTCTGACACAGCCAGCATAAGCAAAAGATGACGGAGAGGGAGTTTACAATTGGCCTTTTGTCTATTTTGGTCTGAGAAAGAAGAAAATCCAAATCTTGGTCATGGTTGTGATTAAGGAGGAAGGGTTCTGCCAAGCCAAAGTTGAGGTAAAGCAAGTTTGAGTTGGCAAAAAGAAATAAACATTAAAATAGTGCATTCATGCATTTAAAGAGCAGCTTGGTTCATCTGAAAAAGAAGACCGATTTTCTTCCGTAGTATAACAAAATACCCTGGAAAGGAGTTATTAAGACCGAGAGAACATAATGACTACATTTTCCCCAGGAAGCCATTATAAGCCGACAAGCTTTGGTTTAGTGGTTAAGTTTAACAAACAATCTTTATGACAAGTGCAAAGCTGTGCAACAAAAAATGATCGTCATAATCCATTTTGACAGAACTCTTATAACCACTTTTTCCATGTCAAAACAGCAATCTACCCACAGAAAGTGAGCTCCTGTTGAAAAACATGACTTCTTTACATTGTGACTTATTTTATTTACATCTTACCTTGTTGGCTGTGGGAGCTCATGTTTTGGTTGCTGGTGCAGATTCAATGGGGAAGAGGAGGAAATAGTTTGGGGCGTCAGCACACTTCTGAGGTGGATGTTGTGAACATCATGTGATACCCAGCCGAGCCAAAGATGTAGGCAGGAAGGCACACAGCCAGACTGTGAGGAAAACATGAATAAAAGTGCTTCCATAAATACGAGGCATTTCAGCATTAAGCATTCATTGCAAAGCAACAATTAAAGAAATCTGCAAATTTCACAGTTTTTGACACAATTCAAACTATTTTCTTTTTCTATATTTGATTTGGTTCAGGTCATGTGATACATTCACTACCATGTTTCTAAGATGCAAAAGAACATAAAATGTGGTTTGTGATGCTGCTTGCGCTCATTGGATACTGTTGGCATTTTGTCAGAGGCCAGAGTACTAGGTGATACTAGGGCTGGGTATCATTAAAAATTTTCAACATCAATATCAAAACTAACACCTTGTCTTCGATACAAATTCCCCAATGATACTTTTTCTGATATCAGTGTCTTAAAATTGCAGCATAAAGCAGATTATTGATGGAAAACATCAAGTAGTTTGAGAATAGAGAGAATCGACAGTGTTTTAAGTTCTGTTCTGTTTAAGCCCATTAAACATAAATAGTTATGCACTTCTTCACAAGTTTTTAAATATAGAGAACCAAAACTAGGGAACCAAACTACTCCACAGGTGTCAAATCTTGCTACCTGGTTCAGCTGCTTTAGTTGTGATGGTTTGTATTAAATTCAGGTGCAACCAGGGGTCTCTCCTGACACAGAAGATTTAAAAAGTTTTTTTTTCTTTTATCATAAAACCATTGACAAAAGATTCACCTGAAGAAAATAAAATTAATCACACTAAGCACTCAACATCCAATCCCATTTCAGAGTAATTCATTTATTCATTCAAAACCACAAAGTCTCAACTTTCTCATAAAAGGAAAGAAACTTAAAAATGTCCCATTTGAGTTTTTCCAAGTTTAGTTTCTGAAAAACTCAGTTCAACCCAGAAAGGAGTATTCCTCAAGACTACATTTTGGTCCAAAATCAAAAGAAACAGAGAGAATCTGTGTAGCATATTTGCAATGGTCCACTCCAGCTGTTTTTTTTTTTTTGTTTGTTTTTTAAATTTACAAAATAGTATTCATGGAAACAGACAGACAGCCAGGAACAAGACACATATACAAAATTAAAACTTCCTCAACACAGGTGACAGAAGTCCAATGAAGCAACAACTTGTTTCCACCAAGAATAACTCCACCACCATGATAAAGGGAAATATACTGTTAAAAACACCAGACAGCAGACTAAACAACACACTTGTGAGACTGCATGGGACTTTTAGTGATGACAAAATCAGCCACACTGATTTTCTCTTCACTACAGACTGCACTGAAGATACTAGCAGTGTTTCCAGAGGACTTTTAAAACTGATGCTGCCCTTCATGTTGTGATTGAATGATTGGTGTGATGTGACTGTGGACCTTCATGGTGCCACAGTGAAGTAAATTATAGAGAAGATGCTCCACACTTGAGCGTTGTTTCAATAAATAATAGCTGGTGGTAAGAAGCTTTAAATCAAGCCACGCAGCCAAGGTCATTGTGGGAAGCAAATCAGGTTCAAAATCTGACCCAGTTTTCTTACAGTTTCCGACTACATAGTTTTTTGATGTTTCCAATTGATTTCTGGACAAAATAGTAATGATGCTAACTTGATTAGTCGTGTTCATTTTTGTAAATAAACCCATAAATACACTTCCCAGCATAAGTACAAATATGTCATCCAGGCCTACTCGGTTATGAACTGGGTTTATGCAGCACAGTCAGAATGGCACTGTCTCTATCACAGTTGGTCATAGAAAGTTAGAAAATAGTCAAAGAGCTCCATCAACTACAAAATGCTACGTTTGTTCAAAAACAAATAATAGAGAAGGATTTCACAACAGAACATATTCGTCTTCTGCTGCCATATATGTTTACTTTCCCAACTTTGAAATTCTTGCAAAATCATCTTGGGAAATGATTTCTTTAATAAAAGGCTCATGTCTGTGGTGGATCCTTAAATTAAATCCAAACAGAGCTCCTAAAGGCTCAGACTGAAACACGAAGGAAAACTTTTATTCCGTATTGCGTACATCTTATGCAACCAATACTGTAAGAAGTATGTAAACACCAAAACTCACACACAGATGGTCACTTCTCGACATTCAACCCCAACTAGCAGAAACTAAACTCACCACTGTCACAGCTCGCATGTGTCAGCAAAGCTTAAAAACAAACAAGTGCACTGAGTACAGCAATAAATCAAAAGAAATCACAGAGATCCCAGTTAGGGAGCGCTCATACCAACACCATTCCCACAGCATGACTGACCCCTAATGTCTGGTTCGTTTGGTTGGAAAAAGTACCCTGTTCTGTGCTCTGCATGGCACAACTCATGATCTCTGGCAGTGTTGGAACAGAGGTGCTTGGCCATGGTGCAGTTGCAGATGTTCATGGTTGAGGGAGTAACAGAGGTAAATAAACAGTTGTTTATAACAACATGACGACGTACAAGCAGCAGTCGTGCTCAAGCTCAATAGAGAGGGAGGGAGGTTCAATCAAGTCAGAGGCATGGCACAGTACAACTTGACTTCTGTGAGTGTGCCCTCTTTCTTTTCTTAGCATAAGATGCCTCTTTGTGCTTCAGTCATTACTTCTGTTACAGAGAGTTGCTGTTAAATATAGAAGAAATACTTTAAATGTTAGACCAAGTACAAAGTTATAGAAACGTAACCCTGCCTGCTTTCTCAAGGGCCTTACATCACTTTTCAAGAATTTTAATAAAATAAATAAAAGTCCCTTTAATATATGACTAATTTAATGGAGGTCCAGTTTATCAATTAGTGTGGAATGTGAAGAAATAAAAGCATTAGGGCGGAGTAGACACAAACATTTGAAGTACTTGGATCTACTTCTCCAGTGCTAATTTTTCCATTCAGTCAGAAATCTGACAGCAGCTCTTCCTTCATCCTTCAAGCCAGAGGTAAAAACAAGAAGGGAAAGGGTTTAGCTGTTGTCTTGAAAGGGCATGTTTTAATACATATACACCAACAACAAGAGCTAGGAGGCATGGTCCAGTGGTGGTTGATGGGTTTGCTGAAACACTAAAGATTCAAAGGAAAAAAAAAACCCTGGAGGGCAGTTCTCAGATAGAAACTTCTGGGTTTTTTTTCCAAAGGAAGTCAAATGCCACTCAAGAGCCCAGGCTTTTAACATTTGTTCCCTGTGAGCAGTGTAAGGTCATGCGTTCAGTCATTTCACTTAACTTCTTTTGTTAGACAGAATGTGCAGCTCAGAGGGAAGTCAGCAGTCTGACTTTTATAAAAGTGACAATGACCTGCTGTTTTATTCTTCAACACGATTTCACTTTTTTAATTGTGTTCTCAAAATTTTACCCCAAAGATACCATTAAAAAGACATCTTAGCTCAGCACTACAAGCAGGCCTTAGGCTGTGGCACCATGAAAGACATCACACCTGCATTTCTTCAAGCACTTCAGTTTCAAGGATTGACAGGTCATACTGGATAAGAGTTATTGTTTTTGTACTTTAATCTGGAAATGTTTCATAATGCTTGACAGAAAAACAGCTCTTTGGACATCTTAATGGGCTTTATTTCCCAAGCACTCTAAGCATTGTCGGGAGTAATCTCCATGGCATAAAAATAACATGTGGTTGAACAGAGAGCGGTAAACAACAATTAAGAGACCCCTTGCCTGGCTCATGAAATGAATCATTGAAAATGCCCGTGTGCCATGAAAATTGCTTCAACCTCTCAGCCCTGATTGAGTATGAATTATTCAGCTGGCAGCTGGGATTTGTGACATCACTTATATGCCATAGACTGATTAGTCCATAATTTCTCTTTTTTTGTGTGTGACCAAAATAATAAATACATGAATAAAAAAAGTTAGATTTGATTAGTAAACTTATTAAAAAAGGTGGGAGTGAAAACAAGTTGTATAGTACATGCCATAAAAGGTGTCTTCTACAATATTCCCTGTTGCACAAGTTCAAGTGAACACTGTCAGCTGTGACTGTGAGACATCAGGTGAATCAGCTGTTGGTGAAATGGACACAAGACAAATACGGAGGGTCCATATTGAGGGAATCAGTCGTCATGTTGATCCAGAGCTCTAAAAATAAGGGGGCTTGGGCTATAACGACTAGTCGGCATAATCCATTACATCAATATGGAATTTTAATGTCGATGAATCATGTGAAAGCAAATAAATGTCAGACAATCTCAGTGGCAAATGTTAATTTGCAACTGTACAACAGGAAGTACTGAAAGCAGCACAGCTTCTACTGTCTGCAACGATAACTGCGTGTAGCATGCTAAAGAAAAAGACCCCTAAACCTGCAGCAGAAACAAATTTTTTAAACATCAAATATAACAATAACCTGCTTTGATTTTTTTTAAAAAACATAAGTGGAAAAAAAAGTATGTGAACTCCTTCAAATTAACTACATTAATTTGTCATAAAATTTAATCTAAGTGACAATAACAGACTTGCGCTTGAGTTGATAATTATAATTTCTCAAGAAATTATTAACAAACCTATTCAACAGTCATAGTGCTGGAAGAAATTAATGAGGAGATTATCGCTGGTCAAACCTCCTTTGAGAAACATAATTTCAAGCAAGTCATCCAGATATTATTTTGTAGAATATTTCAGCCAATTCTGGAACTAATTTTCCCATCAATGATGGCAAAAGCTCCAGCAGTGATGCAAGTCCAAATCATGAAGCTCCCTCCCTTGATAAGATATATTAATTAGATTTGTTCTGTTGTAGTCAGTGGTCATAAAAGTTTTTAAATCACATTGTACTTTTGTGTTTCAGGCACCCTGTTAATTGAATGACCCCCTTAAGAAATGGCTACTTGTCAAGAGAAGGCACAATGAGTATCATGGTTTACCAAGATAAAAATCAGACAAGCAGATTCAACCAAACTACAGAACAAAGTATGGAAGAGATCCACCATCACGTCCATCAATTTATGCATGGTACAAGAAATTTATGTAGACTGGGACAGTGTTAGATGGAAAGAGAAGTGGGCAACCAAGAGCATCTGAGTATAACATCGATAGTGTAAGAGAAACCTTTTGTTCTCCCACAGAGTCCATCCGTACTGCTGCCAGACAGTTGGAGCTACCAAATTCAACAGTGAACATGGTCCTACCCAAGTACTTGCGATTGTACGCTCACAAAGTGCAACTCCTACAGACAATCATTATTAAATGAGGTAAAAAAAAAAAAAAACTCTTAAAAACTCTTAAAAACTACTTAGTACAATAGAACAAGTCTGATTAAGATATCCCATCAATTGGCTTTGAAATATTTTTTTTTAATAGTAGAGATTTTATGAATACCCTGTATTGCCTGTTAAATGACCCACTTTTTGTACACTCGTGAACAGAGACATTTCCCAGCTACTCTTGAGTGGTGCACACAGTTTCTTGCATGGGAAACTTAATGAGCTGAATCAGACACAGCAAGGGAAATCAAAACCACAATTGAGGTATGACTATAATTTGAGAAATGCATAAATGTTCTGTGTTCACCATGGGCTGGCTAAAAGAGAGGAATGTGTCTGACAAAGTTACATAATAAAGGTTTAAGGTGTCCATGGAGTTTTTCCCCCAGTTATATACCTGGAAAAAAAAACTCAGGTAAGAGGAATTGAAGGAGCTTTTTGAACAGGATCCAATCTATGACATTGCATCTGTCTACATCAGTGCCACAGACCAGGCTCTCTGAAGGTTTCGATTCTGAAGCTGAAATCTACATCTATCACATAATGTAGTCAAATTCCTGCATGATGACCAATGCCATACACACACACAAAAAAAAAAAGTTTACAAAGAACAAATGATGACACAAATCTTGGGAAGACAACCATGGCACTTTCTTTAGTACAGTCTGTGTCCGAAAATGTGTAACTTAGTAAACTGTTCAGATTTGCATGAGACTGGTCCATCACAGAACCCACTCAGAATTTAATTATCCAGCCTCTCAATCTTTATCTTCTACTATAATCTCTGCTAGTCTTCATCTTTAAACCATGTTACATTCATTGTACCTTGGAAGTTTTGGTGAGCAAGGTCATAGAAAATTTTCATCAACACCTAACTTTATAAAAGTAATAATGAACAAACCATTGTTTAAAATTTTATATTCTAACAGTTAACTCTGCTTTCTGACCACATTTTCCTTGAAGGTCCCGTTAATAAAGTCGTTTAACTCTGATCATGTGAGTTAAAACTTCTATTATATGCGCGCTGCAGTGAGCATCGTGTTTAGCCCCTGGCTCACAGTGCTCTTCACTCGGTTTGCTGCGATGGGATCCATCATCCCTCAGAAAAAAAAAAAAAAAAGATCAAATTCTTTGGAGAGAAGGAAGTTAAATCCTTTGTTCAACTTATGATACAAACACCCACACAGTATCAACAAAGCACTTATAAGAACCTATCGCCTGACAATCCACTTATACCAATTACCTAACAACCAATGAGTACATATGTAATTAAGACTTCAAAAAATTGTGTCATCTTGTGGGAAAAAAAGGTCATAATGCATTTTCTATTTGGTTTTGAGCCTTAAAATGAAGAAACAGTCAGCTTGAACATAATTTTTAAAAATATATTGGGTAGTTTGCTACAAAATCAAAGAGGATAATCTCCCTCTTTGCCTGTGAATGTGCTGGGTCGGGGTAACAGTCTCACAACTAGCACCCCCCCCACCACACTACATCAACAATAGACCCAACATCATGTACACAAACAAGGATGACCTCCCTAACTGCCAACCAATTGTTAACTGATTTTAGAAAGCTGGGGTGGGTTCAAAGTCAGGACAAGGTCCTGGCAAAGTACAAAGGAGCTAAAGCGGGTTTATTACTGATGATGTGAGAAACGACCGGGTATAATAGGCTGGACGTGGGAGAATGATTCACCGCAATGAACTCATTGGGTGACCTCCAAGGATCAAAACAAGGATTCATCAAGCTTCAAATCACATCAGTTGAGCCTGAAAGCTTCTGTTTAGTTGCCAATTAAATTGTCAGTTTCCCTTTTACACCTATGAATCTACCTTTTGCTTACTTTTATTTTGCTTATTTTTTTTATTTTCTTACTTTACTTTTCTATTTATTAGCAATATCCAACTTCCATTCTTTTATAAACTTGAAAAATACTTAGCCATTTAAGGCAAACTAAAACAAATATGGAATGATTAATTTTAATTTATTTTGTTTCATGCTTTCTTGATATTAAAAAAAAAACTGAGCGGTGCGCGTTAACATATCGGGTTCATTTTATATGATTGATGATGGATTTCCTCCAAGTGCCATTTAAATTATGTGTTTCATACACTAAGAAACACACATATACAAACAGAGACTGGGAACAAAGACACTGTAATATGCTACACGATGAGCTAAAGGGAAAGTCCTGCCAAACCGTTTACAAATTTCCGCTATGTGAGAGGGTCCTGTCACATTATTTGTCCTGGAGCACAACAGTGGGATTAACTGACCCCATTAAAATCCATAAGTGTGGTAACATCAACAAACTGTACACAAACAAGTGTGCCCTCTCGATGTCCATTTGTTCTGAATAACAGGAGTATGTGGGACTAGACCAAGCAAAGTGAGCTAAACGAGCCGATTAATGAGATTACAAAAGCCAAACTTTGGGAGTAGAGAAGAACCCTACTGAACTTTGATAAAGTAGATATAAACCTTTAACTCCATAGAACATACAGTTGTGGAGGTCCATGTGATGTCATCTGAGGATATACAGGAGGCTGCCTGCAGATGACGTGTACAAAAGCAGTCTATTGTGATGGATGGATGGATGGATGGATGGATGGATGGATGGATGGATGGATGGATTTGCTTAATATTTTTCTAAGTCTTCCTGACAAACTAGGGATGCGCAAGAAAAAACGATGGATGTTGTTGCCAGCAGTTGTCCTTGTATGTGTGTGTTTGTATAAGCAGTTTAATATGTTTTAACACCACTTTGAGCATGTAAAATAAACATAAAAGCTTAAATCAAATGTTGACAATACTTTTTGACTCAAATATCTTTGGAAGTGAAAAACCCAGTAGTTTCTGAAGAGCGGTTTTGAAGACCATTTTTCTTCATACGGGATGCAGCCTTATTTTTGGGGGGAAGTCAACATGAATGCCACACACCGTACAATAATTACGGTTACCCTTTGTTCCCAGGTCTTTCAGCAGAAATAATCAACAACTATATTGGTCTCAATTATTGGATTTCACACCCATGACAGCTTAGAGGGAAGTGGATTTTTTATACCACAACAGGAGAATTTATATCAACCAATAAGTTTATTTATAACAGGACTGACTGACAATTGGCTCAGCCAGTGGCGAGCTAATATTACTTCCTCACCCGTAATCATCATGCTACCTCACTTAGTGGCATAACCACTTGTTTGTATTAACCCAGCTTCTGCTAAATGTGACAGTCATTTTTGATTATGCCGTCAATTCAACATGTTAAACAGTATATTCCACTGTGAAACTATGACAGCAGCTCTGCAGAGATTTCAGCGGGGTTCGGCTGAAGAAACTGGGTGCAAAGTAAACTTTGATTGACATGTGGTAGGTGTGTTCCCATCGGCTTGCTGAGTATCATAGCTGCGCCCCCATGAAGAAAAATGGGCTTTAAAAATCGGCCTTCAGAAACCAATGCGTCATGTGACTGAATGCTTCCTCCATTGTTTTATACAATCTATGGTCTATACACATTCTGCAGCCAGCTGCTCTTATGAACCTCAGCACTGCAAACTACAGTGCTGCAGAAACAAATCCACACTACCATCTACCATCTGGTGGTGTAATTACAAAGAACGTAAACAACAAACAAGTAAACATGACAACAAAATGTAGGTACTGCACATAATCACACTTGAGAATATTCCGACAACAGTCAAGCACATCAATCAATAAATTATACACACACACACACATATATATATATATATATATATATATATATATATATATATATATATATATACACACACACACACACACACA
>JAOWBL010000014.1:12983203-13018234 GCA_028564865.1 Zenarchopterus dispar | reverse complement strand
ATTTTCCGAATTTTTTTTCTCTTTAACCTTAAATGTCAATATAGGACCCGGGGAACATAGGACCTGGGGAACATAGGACCCGGGGAACATAGGACCTGGGGAACATAGGGCTGACCCCTCACAATAGCACTGTCAACAAGAAAAACCATCAGATGAGACTGTCTTAAACAGCACTTCCCTTTGTTAGCTGTCTCTAAGTTCTAAATTGTCTAAATTGTGAAAGTATTTGATCTTCCATAACAGCAATTAAACTGTGTTAGTTCTTATCAATGCACTGCAGCATTTTACTTACACAAAACCACCTATACACATTACAATTGAATCGGTGAATTCAAGAAGGGCCCAATTCCAAAGTAAAGTGCCTGGACTTGGGCCATTCTTGAATTCACCAATTCAGTTTTAAGTAACGCAGATTTTTTTTAAAAATTTATTTTAGATGCTAAGAAAACTAAAAGTTAAACATAAATTTCTCCACTGGCTTTGATCAGCCTAAACTGTAAGGGGCTTAACCCACAGTTTAGCTTGAAGACAATCATAACTGCAATACCGCAATAAGCACAGATTCACATAATATGTAGTTAGGAGTAAGCGAAGTCTGCATGATGTCACATCTGTTGATATTTACAGCTGCAGATATTTACAGCCCCTCCTCACAAGTGAATGACTGAAGCATCTTTCACTGTTTTTATTAGCATTTAAGCTAGTGCTTCAGTTAGCCAGTGGTTCTAGGATAAGTAAACAGGATTTAATATGAAAATTATGAAAATCATTAGAAAAGCAACTAGTGCTAAATAATCTCTGAGATGGCACACTTTTACTTTAGATGAAACTCATTATTAAAAACTGAAAAAGCAGACACAATGGTCTCAGGCCCCTTAAAATAGTCTGTCCTACAAACGGTAGGAATTTAATGGTATGCTGCTCAATTTGAAACACTGCACAGATATGCCAGGAATGATACTCATTATGAAAACATAATAAGTATTCAGATGTAAAATAATCCAATTTTTTTGTTGTTAACATAATTAGCCTGAGTGAAGGGTGCTTCACATTGTTTTGTGAGAATTTCAGGTGGCACTTCAGTTTGCTAACAGTTTTAGCATAATGACAGTTTAAGTAAATGGAGTTTAGATTGCACCTGCTTAGCATAGCAGCTTGCCTATTTGCCTATTTTGATTGACAGCAGGCTATAGCTAATGGCTAGCTGTCACTGCTTTAGCTACTTAGCATTGTCTTTATTTGATTTCTGAGGTTTGAATAAAGATCTAACAGAGGATGGGATGGTCATTTTTATTTTAAAGATAATGTGGCGTTTTGTGGTGTTAACTATACTAAGACATTGCTGTGATGGGTTCTGGGATTGTCTGGAATTGTTCTGGGGCTGAGCTTACCAAAGGAGCCTGAAGCAACTATCTGCAAGAAAAGAGACATAACCCAGTGTGTCATGTGAATGCCCTGGGCCTCGGCCTCCTCTCCATTGGACAGTCTGGGACTAACTTGGTTACTCTTTGTCTGTTCTTCAGGAACATATATTCCGGGAACAATTGCGCCAGTCACTGACAACCCAGTGAAGTTCCTGGGAATGAGGATGTCTACCAGTGAAGCTGAGATTGGACTGAACACCACATTTGCTCTGCTGATTGTTGCGTGTGGAGCCATTTGTTTATCTATTTGCTTCATTGCAACAAGAGTGCGTTCTAAGAAAAATCACCATGTTGACACTGTAGAAATGGAGAGAAAATTCTAATTCCAATTATACTTAGGTGTAACAGAAGTCCACAACATGAGCACATAAACATTTAACTGTACCCTCTAACTCAAAAAATACCCTTCATAAAATACCCTCTTCCATAAGCAGAATGAACATCTTCTCACCATAGTTACAGCTGTTATAGATTTTAAAACTCCATTACATGATCAAATTTTTTATGTAACTGTAATGAAAATATCTACATTTTGTTAATACATCAGTACATATCTACTTTGATAAAACTGTTAAATTTTTCACTGCATTCAAAGTATACCATCAATGTCATTCGATAACATTGTGAAACACAATAAATCGTATCTTAGCAACAAAACTTACCAGATTTGAACTTGCAAAGTCTTAAGCATTACTGCAGTGCCTCCTGTTTGAAGTGGAGAAGGGCGTAGCTGTCAACACTGTCCACCTGCAAGATGCACCACTAGAGAGTACCGCAAGACTAAACTGAGGCTAATATTCATAAAGACTATGAAGATCACTAATCTATGCCTTTATCTTAAAGTTACCCTTACATGAATCAATGAAGAAAACACAGTATTTAGCTTATTTGGTCATTTGTAACTACACATGCTAGTTTTAATGTCAGATGCCAGTAAATTAGTTAAAGCAACTGGTATGAGGCTTTTTACTAGTGAAGTCAAAACTGGACAGATTTACTTTGCTTATTGATGAAGTGTGCAGAGCAATTTGTTTATCTATTTGCTTCACTGCAACAGTAGTGCATTCTAAGAAAAATGATCATGTTGACAGTAAAAATGGAGAGAAAATTCTAATTGTACAATAGTCATTGAATAACTAACTCATAATGAATCTGTTAGCTGTTTGGAACATTGCTGAAACAGCAGTTTGTGAAAATATTAAACCTCTTTGTGTTTTTCAGTGTTGCACTGTTTTCTGGTTTGCTGTTCATGTTCTCTTTTCAAGTTAATGTCCTCTTTTTTAAAACTATTATTTCTGCAATGACCTTGGGGCATGTTTATAAAAGTATGGTACTAAGATTTATTTTATTTTTTTCCAAGCCAGATTTGTTGTGTTTGTGCACAACAATCTTTAAATTATACCACAGATGTTCAGAGGTCTGGGCTTTGGCTGGAAGACTCGGAAACTTTAAATATTTCCCCTTAAACCACCTTTAGAGTGGCTTTATAAGTCTGATGGGATTGCTGTGAAGTAAGAAGGGAAAGATGTGTCCTAGCTCCCTCTGATTGGTCTTGAGCCCATCTGGAAAGCAGGTTCTCCATAAACAGCGCAGTGGTTTAGCGTTTAGTATTGTTGCTGCACAGCAGCACTACCAGACCTGGAAGGAGTCTTTCTGTGTGAAGTTTGCATGTTCTCTTCATGGTTCTGTGAATTTTCTCTGAGTACTCCAGCTTCCCCCCACAGTCCAAAAGTAGGTTTGTTAGGTTGATGGTTGATTCTAATTTACTCATAGGTATGAGTATGTGTGGTTGTTTGTCTACATATGGGACCCTGTGATGGACTGGTAACCTATCTAGGGTGTAATCCGGTCTTTTGCCCGCAATGACCTGGGATAGGCTCTAGCAGATCCATGTGACCCTGTTAAAGATTAAGCAGGTGTAAAAAATAATCAATTTCTCAAGTCCTAATGATTAAAAATGATTCCCAGATTGTGATGCTGCCACTACCATGATTCACTTTGGGATAGTGTACGCTGGCTAATAATATGGATTTATGTCATAAGTATTTCACCCTAATGGCCCAAAGGTTCAATTTAAGTCTTTTTTGACGAAAACCCGCCCATCCACTTACATGGAGAGTCTACCAAGTGTATTTTTGTGATCCACACATCTTTTTTCTTGAAACAGTTATTGTTTTCTAACAATTTTTCAAAAATCCCAGCTTTGTTAAGTGTATAGCTTGAGCTCCTTCACCTTTGGCGTCATATTTCATTTTTCCAACTTTTATAATTTTCTACAACCTTTTTGTCCTCTTATTTCACTTCAGCAATCTGGACTATTTTGTGTTGATTAATAACATAATATCCAAAAATATACCCAATTCCATTGCAGCCTGAAATGCAATAAAATTGAAAAAGCAACAGCTAGGTGATTGTTTTTGCAAAACACTCTATCTTACAGTACCAACTAACTATTGTACAGTTGTTTATGAGTAGATAATGGTGCCAGATAAAATAGACTGCACTAACAAGTTGTACAAAATACGGTGGGTTTTAACTGTTTATACATAAAGTTTAAAAAACATAGATTGCAGATATTAACTATAATGTTTGAAGTCCAGCTGTGGACGTAACAGTGTTGTTGAATATTTCATCATAGACTAATGCTCAACTCTGTAACAGCCTGAAATCAATCTAGCAGACATTTTTTTACTCTTGAAACTTGGGTCTCACAGAAACTGAAACTTTGAAACTGCTGCTTTGGCTCTTTAGAAAATTACAACTACAGAGGTTAAAAAAAGTGATGAGCCACAACATAAAACATGGGAAAGATGAGTGGACGGTAAGCTGAGAAAAGTGTTTATGATTTATGAGCAGTTGTATGGTTCTCATAAAAAAAAAAAAAAAACAGCTTTACAGATGCAGCCTTTGCTTATAAATTACAGATTAAGGAGTCAAGGGAAAACCAAAAGGAATTGCACTGTTTTTTGTTTTGTTTTTTTGTTTTGTAGATCTAGAGAAAGCATGTGACAAAGTACATGCAACCATGTTTGATACATAATGTGTTAGGCTTTGGACCATGAGCTGTTTCTTTACTTCTACATTCTTTTCTTGTTCCATCATTCTTGGTTTCATCTGATTCCAGAACATGAGTTTTTTTCTGCCTTTCATGTTCATGAATGTTATCAGTGGTTTAATCCTAGTAACCTTCTATATTTTCATTCCTGGACTATTTTATGTTAATAACATAACATCATTTGTAGAATTTGACAAATGCTAAACCTACATTCTCCAGAATATCCTTGGCTTCTGTTGCTGTTATGAAGGGGTTTTCTTCATCAAGGAAAGGATTCTGCAATCATGTATTTTAGTTGTCTAAATGGTCTTCAGGGATTTTGATGTTGTCATATCTTGTCTCATTTTAAATCCACTGTGATGGGATATGAAAGCAAAATGGCAAAAACTTCTATTGTACAAGTATTTCTGGACCTGACTGTAGCTAACCTGCAGTTATCAAATACATAGCTAGATGATCTGGATGGTTAACATAAAAAAATTATGTTTGAATTGTTGATGCTCTGAAAACCTGCTCTATCAGGGAACCCACTTCTGCAGAGTCCACTGACTGTCCGCTGTGGAGAAAATAAGCAGGTGGCAGAATTCGAACTGCAGTTTATGGATGGACTTGATAGTTAGACCACACAGAAGAAATACAATAATCAAGACAGGACACGACCAGGCTGTGAACCAGAACTGCAGTACTTTTAGTTGAAAGGGGTGAACAGAGACTGGAGGTGAAGTAGGCTGGCCAGGCAACATTGATATGAGGTTTAAATGAGCTCTCCATTATTAAGGATGACACCCACACTCTTTACGCTGGGAGAGGGTTGAATTGAGGAGTTGGAAATAGAGAAATTACTCATTTTTGATAGGGTGGATTTGGTCCCAATGAGTGGAAATTCAGTTCGATTATTGTTACATTTTGGGAAGTTGAGGGAGAACCAATATTTGATTTCTTTAAACAATCAGAGAGGAAAGTGGATGGAAGCATGGAACTGGGTTTGGTGGACAGATAAAGATGGGTGCATCTGTGTAGCAGTGGAAGTGGATGTTATACTTGCGAAATATATGACCAAGTGGAAGTAGGTAAATGATAAATAATAGTGGTCTATGGACAGAGCCTTGGGGGACACCAGAGAAGGGGAATGGGTAGGATGTAGGATGTTTTTAACTGAGTGCAGCCAGAGAGATGGGAGACGAACCAATCCAGGGATATATCTCAAATACCAATGGAGGTGAGTCTGTTGACCAAAGTGACATGGCAAATTGTGCTGAATACAGCATTCAAATCAAGAAGGAAAGAAGTCCAAAATCCACAGCCATAAGAAGATCATTGGTGATCTTAACCAGAGGTGTTTCGGTGCTGTGTAGCAGGCAAAAAAGCATTGGCACTGATGACATAGGTTATTGCCAGAGAGATTGGCATGAAGGTGAGATGCAACCGTTTTCTCAGGAATTTTGAAGAGAAAGGGAAGATTGAAAATAGGACAAAATTTATTGAAATTATTTGGATTTGCACAAGGTTTATTAAGTGTAGGAGTAACTGGTGATGTTTTGAGTGATGAAAGAACAATGCCAGAGGTTAGTGATGAAGGCAGTTATTAAAAGGGATCAGGGGACGAACAGATGCTTTAATGAGACTAATGGGGGTGGGGATTCTATATAGGAGATAATTTGGCTTTCTTAATGGGGTCAGTTGTGTCCTAAGCAAAAGAATGTTTTAAATTAGAAAATGGACATGCAAAGGATGCTTGAATAAATGGGAAAGGTTAAGTGCATGTTTTGTGAAATACTAACTGCTGGTGGATAGTCACTCTTCGCATTTAAAAAAAATTCCATAATTGAATTATAATATTGTTAAGTAGTAGTGAGAAGGCAGAGTTGGGTGCATGTAGGGCTTTGATAACCAATAAAAAAAACAAAAGCACTTGTGTGTTACCACAACCTGAACTGATTTGATCTGAAAAAAAAAAACATTTAGATTTTGTAGTGGAGAGCATGGCCTAATAGTGGGGTGTGCGATTATAAAGCATATCCTTATGAACAAATGGTATGTATGTTATCATCTGTGAATGCTTTATAAACTATGTAACACTCAAGGATCCTGTTAAACTATCAAAATAAAGCAAGACTGGTGCCATATATGGAAATGGTTGCAAAAATTTATTTCAAAAAACTAACCACAAAGTACTATCAATACAAAAAGTATAAAAAAAGTACAAAAAGCATTGGTCAAAAATAAGTGAGATGACAGTATTTAAGTTGGTACTAATGGCACTGTGGGTATGATACAAAATACAAAAGATGGCATCTTGGAGTGCACTCAAGGCACCGAATTCACATTAAAATTATTTTATTCCTACCATCGTTCAGATTCTGGAGTGGTACTCAGAAAAACCAGCACTTTCAGATATTGAACATGGCATACAGTATTATCCATCCTTCAACCAACAGATTGAACAGGTCTGAGGTGAAAAGTAAACATTTTATGGTTAAAGACATGTCCTTTATCCAAATAAGAAATAGGTTGGCATTGAAGAATGGAAAACTGATGCACATGGACTTCAAATTGTACCAAACCCCATTGGGAATGCACCAGTCCACTGACAGAACCAGGCCTCAGGGATTAGACAGTAGTGAATGTCATTCATTTATGCCACAGTGACAAGAGCAGACTACAATACTTAAAATTAGAAAACAATAATAAAGAACAGTATCGAACATTTCATACAATACATAATATCAAAGTTGTTTCTTTTTTTTTTTTCAAGCATTACCCAGGTTTGTTTATTCCTTTGGACAAAGGCACCTCAAGTGTGTTCTAGTTACCATCAAAGCCTGTACTACAAAGCAGGTTCAATGTTAGCAATGGGATGCCAGGCTTAAAAACAGACTTCTGAAATCATACTGAAAATATCAGATGTTCAAAAAGTTTAATCAAAATTAAGAGCAACACTGTGTGGATTAAGGTTTATGATGTTGCTGGTTCAATGATGCCTTTAAAAAAAAATGAAGACATAGGCAAAATCCAGAGCAATTTAGTTAACCAATCGTAGCCCTGGACTGTGAGAAGTGTTCAAAGAAATCAATCATATCGCAGCAGGATCTTCTGCAGCTCCTTTTGCTAATCAGCTGCATCAGTGAGATGCAGCGCAGGAAAAAGATGTGGGTCTAACAAATGAATATGAAAGAAGCCAGCTTTATTTTCCATCAACCAAACCTGCCTGGAGCAGGTAATGAGAACCATTCACCATGAACTTAGCATGGTGACGTCCCAGCTTTATGACACTGAAAACCCAGAGCTAAACAAAAGCTTTATGACACTGAAAACCCAGAGCTAAACAAAAGCCACAAAACCTGCTTCAGAGTACAGGCTCCAGGTAACAGAGTTGGGAATGTTGACTGGTGCAGCGTCAACACTTACAAGGAAAATGAACAGACAAAACAAAAATGACACACTTCAGAGAGGACCTTGTAGAACAATTAACACCTTATTAAGCCTTTATACTCAGAACAGCAACCTCAGTACCTTTTGTTCATGTCTACAGTCACCCACTCTCACACACAAAATTCTACGTTTCATTTTTCCTTTACTTTCACCACTGGCTTGGCCTTACATTAACAAAAAAAAATCCATAAAAACGGAGTTCCAGTTGAAATATAAGGCAAACTTGAGATTCACACACTGAATTTCCAACAGATGACAAAAAAAAAAAAAAAATACAAATGACTAAACGCTCAGAGTCTCATAATAAAAATATCTGCTTTTATATATATATATATATAAAAAAGAAAGAATAGCTGCCCTGAGGGAGAAGTACATGTTAACCATTTTTGTTGCATGATGGCAATTTGTATGCACTTTGGATCTTCACATGGGCCGGCATCTCCAGTATTGCTGTTTGAGACAACCGTTTTCCTTTGACTTGATGCCCGACCACAGCTGGTCGTAACACTGGATGGCTTGGGCCACCTTCATCCACCTCAAGCAAAGTCACAAAGTCAAACTCATGTGTGAGCCCTCTGCTCAGTTCCCTTCTGTTCTCACCGCTCCTCCTCCTCCTCCTCCTTCTCCTCCTCCTCCTCCTCCGTTGAACTGATTGGCAGCCTATGCTCGGAGACCTGCAAACAAATTGTTGCAAAGTAAGCATTTTGGGTTTTTTTTTACCATAGCTACAATATAGAACACAAAGGTGGTGGTTACAGTTACCTTTCTCGCAGGTGCTGGTCTGCTTCTCCTGGGCAAAGTTCAGCCTGTTCTGCTCCACTGCAGTGCCGTTGGACTCCGGGCTGCTGCTGCGGGATGGGCTGCTCTCCTCGTTCTGGTATGCCAAATCTAGGTGCTGCTGGGCCAGTTTTAAGTGTCTACGGAGCCTCTCCAGCTCTCTCGATGATGCTTCATCTCCCAAGGACTCACGACCCGAGTCTGCCAGGTTATCCCTGAAGTTCATTTTCCCCGACGGGTCCTTCTTCAGGCATATATGGTAGCCTGGAGGTGCTGAGGGCTGGTGGCAGATCGAGGATCTCTTGCTGGCCACGACTGGATGTCGATGGGATGGGGACCGAGGTCTTGGGGTGCATAAGCAGTCACGAATTCCACTAAAGCCAAGATGAAGGATCTCCAATACAGTGAAGAGCAGACACAGACCGCTGACGCCATACATGATGAGCAGAAAGATTGTTTTCTCAGTGGGACGGGAGACAAAGCAATCCACAGTGTGCGGGCAAGGAGACCGTGTGCATACATACGATGGTGCCACTTCCAACCCGTAAAGGATATACTGCCCAAACAGGAACGAAGCTTCAAAGATGGCACGTGATAGCAGCTGAAAAACATAGACTTTCATCAGTCCATCTCTCTTGATACGACGGCGTCCATCGTGCTTTTTGCTGGGTTTTTCTGCTGATTCCTTTTCTTTTTCCTTTTCTGGCTCAATTTCCTCCACAATCATGGGATCCTCCTCACCATTATCCTCTGCTTCCTCATAGTCCCTGTTGGCACCACGGCTCACAATGGGCATCCTCTTCCTGCTTCGGGGCCTGTAGTCATCATCATCCATGCGAGCAATTTTGTGCATAGCAAAGCCAAGGTACATGATGGTGGGTGTGGTGATCATAATGACTTGGAACACCCAGAAGCGGATATGCGAAAGTGGCGCAAATGCATCATAGCAGACATTCTCACAACCAGGTTGCTGTGTGTTGCACACGAATTTACTCTGTTCATCGTAATAGATGGATTCGCCCCCAACTGCCGTCAGCACAATCCGAAAGACGATGAGGAGGGTGAGCCAAATCTTTCCCACAAAGGTGGAGTGATTGGAAATCTCATCTAGCAGACGGGTAAGAAAGCTCCAGCTCATTTTGCTTGTAGAACAGTGACGTTCTCAATTCTGTTCAGAAAAAAAAAAAAAAAGAAATCAAACTTTCATATATCCCACAGAGAAAGTGATGAGTCAGTTTAGAAGTGTTGCAAGACATTTGAGTAAATGTTAAATAAAAGCCATTAGTACTACTGGGAAACAACCATAAGGACAAATGTTAGACCTCTGTATAGAATGCATAATTTAGGTTATAAAATCATAACCAAATGTAATTTGTTGCAGTTCATTATCACGTTTCAAATTCTCTTTTCTGTTATGACATAAGACAGCCAAAGGGGGGCGCTAAACAATTACAATTCAAAACACTATCCTTATACCTTTCAGCAATGAAGAGGACATGCTCGAACAAGGATCCTTGAAATACTGACATGAAAAGGTCCCTCAAATGTCGATATACAACCGCTACAAGTAATGAGTTTAAAATTCCAGAGAGCAATGATTTTGACCAAGATAAACAGATTTCCCAAAAATGATAAAACCATACTAGTGTGTGCCTTGCAAAGTCCTTAACCATCACACTCATTCACCCCAACTGTTATATAGTCAAATCTACTCTGAACATTTATACACACACTTAAAATATATAAAAAATAAATTTAAAAAATAATCCCACTGTGAAGCTTCTAGTTGAGATCTAACAATCTTAGCCTATAAAATGGTTCTGTGGTTTCAGACCATGCGACTTCAAGAAGTATTTGGCTTCATGAATTTCAAGAGCAAGAGCAGCTTGTCAACATTTTGGTTTCTATTGAATAAAAATACCTTTCAATGTACTTTTTCAGCTACTGTTGGTCTTCAAAACTGGAGCTAGTATATAATTTTTTTAGTGCATATATGTAATGCTGAATAAATCAAGTACATACAGTATAAAGTTTTGAACATCTAATTTGTACAGATTCATAGCTGAAAGGGGAAAAAAACCAACCTTCCAACTGGAAAACTAAACAGACAAGAGAAAGAAAAGTAAACAAGTACTCAACAGTCCCACAAAACTAGCACTGAAGAACTCAGTAAGAATGTGTATTAGACTATGCTTCAACAGAGCTGTAAAGGACAACTCCCATGCGTGAATATTAGACTAGACAGTTGCATTAAAAACTATCCCTTAGCAAATAAACGTTGAGTGCATGAAATATATCAGTTTTCATTGTGTGACGAACTCTCGTGGGGAAGCCAGAAGCAAAAATACAATGAACCACCTTGAAGTTTCCATAGAAATGTGTCTTCATTGGAGGATTCATTCCCTGCTTTTATCATGCTAATTTATATCCAACACTTGATATGGGGTTTATGGATCTGCACTGGCTCAACTCCGAGGCTGTGGGTGGTGTATGCTAAGGTGTACCCTGACCTGCACCTGGGTTGACTTCAGTCGTGATAACTGATTGGTCTGCTTGGTCACATTGTGTTTGCCGTAACACATTTCTTAGTCCTACTCCTCTCCGATATTTTTTTTTTGAAAAAAGGTTGCTGAAAGTTTATTAATAGCGCCAAATCATAAGATATGTGCAGTTTTAGTTACAATGTCTGAGGTACATATAGGAAATAAACAACAGGAAGTTCTACAGCACTGGAGAAAATAACCTACATCTCTGAGTAGCATTACTGGTGCAGGTTTTTAAAGAGTGATGTAAACACATCCATGCATAACTCTAAATAGCTGTGATGCAAAAGAATCAAGCCCACCTGCCCAGCACCACTAAACTCCCTTTCATGAAGTTGTCCAATCAGATAAATACATTTTTTGTACTCCACTAGATACCAATAATTGATACCAAAAACAACTCCCCAACAGTCCCTGGCTCTTAATGCCAAGTCTTTCTACCAATATTTAAACATGGAATTAATCTAATCCATTATTGGTATCGGGATACAATACTGAAATAACACTGATTGGTTATATAATCCCTGCAGGGGTTATATAATCCCTGCTTCAAAAAATAATCATCAAATCGGATTAGCGATTATTTATTCCAAATTCCTTTAGACTTTTATTGCAAATATTCACTACAAAAACAGCTCCCTCAGCTGATATCAGAGTCAATATTTGTTATCAAGAGTTGATACACTTTTCCAGTCACCAACATCTGGAAAAGTGTTGTGGAGTCAGAAGGAATAAAAAAAAGGAAAAGTCAGAAATTAAAAAAAAAAAATTATGTAACCGGGGAGAAAAGGCAGCATGGGATAACTATGATGCAAACCAGCGGAGGAAATTCCTCTGGAGTAGCTGAGAAAAGTTTCCCTCTGGCTGCTGGGATCAGGAGACCAACGTGCCATTTGCTACTAATCGTGATTTTTAAGGAAGGCAGACTTGTTAAGTTTAACCAGAATACGTTTTACAGTAGCAGTGCACAGAGCAAGAAAGAACAGACCATTTCTCTTTATGATATTAACATTGTAAAAACAGTTACTTAGTCTTCAAATTGCACATACAAACCTTCTTCCTAAGAAGCAAAGGAGCTAATTTATTTTTCACATAAAAAAGGTAAAAACCAGTACTGGAGTCTGTAAGAACATTTTATCTTCATAAATCTGACATCTTTAGGAAGATTAAAATAGAAAGAAATGTTAACTTGTCTTAACTTGCCTGAGAACAGTTTTACATCAACATTTTTTGACAAAATGCCAGACATACTGCCTTATTTTATTAACTAGCAACTTTTCAAGTCGACACTTGCCTCCCCTTTTGTACAACTTGCCCCTTGTTGTCACGTCAAAGTGTAATTAAGAAATGTTTTTGTGTCAATACTTTTAAATACAAAAGAATGTTAAACAATGTGGTAACATGACCACTATTGTCCTCATAATTCATCTATGACTTTATGCACCGCCTGCATGCAACGAACTGTACTGAAACAACAATTTGCCATCTTACATCAAGATATGACTGGTTGCTCAAGAAAGGAATGAGGTTTGGAAATTTTTACTGAGAACATATATCAAACTTTTTTTTCTTTAAGTTTATGGTCTACTGGGATGCTCTCATATAGCCTATACTACACTTGTGTTAACTTTTCCTTTCAAACTGTCAGGGATACATTAAAAAAGCTCATCTAGCTACTTTTAATCAAGGTTAGAAATCACACCCCTAACTTACAGTCAGAGCTGACATCCATGCCTAAGGACTTCTAAGGAATGCTCACAATCCAGTAATTTAAACTGTGAACCTACAGGTGACAGCAAGGAGTAGATAAGGAAAAAAGAAAAGAAAAAGACCTTCACTTTTTTCAGCATCAATGCTCTTGATAGAAAAAATGCTAACTGTTAAGTGAGAACATAAATCCCTCAACTTGCTGCTTCTTCAAAGGTTTTCAGGGCAGCCTGTCTTAGACACTAGAGGGCAACAAAGCATGAAAACATCTGCTTCGTTCTAAAGGTTAACCAGATACAGGGAGTTTCAGTAGGTACAGACTAGGATATGTGAAAAACTTACAATAAATCCTTTAATCTCTTATTTAAAATAACAATTTAGAAAATAGGATAGAGTTCAGTGTAAGTTATCCGTTATCACAGTTCCAAGTAGCAGCAGATCCCACAGTCAATGCTGGATCACAAGACCAAAGTCTTCTTTAAGGAATGGGGTGCTACTCAATTTTTCTGGTTTCCAACATTTTCTATAAATATTCAATTAACCATCTAAAAGGCACTTTGGATATTCTTAGACATAAATGAACCGTAAACATAAGGGGAGGTGCTTCCAAGACAATACACACAATACAGACAGATAACGTCAAGATTTAGCCTTTGGAGTTAGGACAGAAGTCAATCATTTTGTTTATTTATTTATTTATTTATTTTAAAAGTATCAACTCTTGTTAAAATTTCCCTGTGTCAGGTGGTTTAAGCAAACGTATGAAAAGAGGACAAAGCAGCTGAGATCCAGCCAAGCTTCAACTGTAGGTTTAAACACAGATACTAACAAACCCGCAACTAGGCTCATGGGGTCACATACCTTTTCCAGCACATGGGTGGTTTTTCACAAGGGTTGTTTCTCAGCACCATTCCATGCAGCTCAGATTTTGATGTTGGAATAGCAGATTATTTAGCAGACCCACACATCTGGTTGAAGTAACCAGAAATCCTAAAGAAAACCTCTTAAAGCTACACTAAATTACACAAAAACACAAATTTCCTCTCAGCCAGTGGTGCTGCTTGTTGATGTAAGTTTTTTTCTGCTGCATTTGGCTAGATGCATACTTTGAATTAGAACGTTATTTGGGGTGAAACTGGTGACAATTCACAAGATTTAGCCTTAGAGTCAATAAAATAAGTATACACATGAACGCATATTTTAAAAAAGTCTCGGATAAAACTCAAAATCTCAGTTCATGGTATAACCCTCTGTCTTCCACATCAGTGCCAGTGGTGCATTGCACATTTCACTCGTGCAACTGCCTCCGCATCAAGCATAAAGGCAGCTTTAGTCTAACTATAGCTACACTTCAAAGCATTGTTTTATCAGTGTTGTTTTTCAAAATTACAACATTGATTATCAAATTGAGGTTTATTCCACACCAGTTCAAAGATTTCATTCAAAGTCAAAATGCTGAGCCACACAAATATTCCATTTTAAGCAAAAACCTGTTTGAACTCTATATGGTTTCATTTGATCAATACCATCGCTTCTGCATCTTGTGAATATTAGGCCTCTTCACTGAGGCCATATGTGGCACTTGACACTTAGCAGTCTGTTTCCAAGCAGTAGGATTTCATCAGTGTCCGGATCCTGCAGAACAGAGGAGCTTTGTGGCTCACACATCTGGGAGACTGGTTATAGTTAACCCTCCTGTAGCTCAAGGCTGGAGGGGCCCTGAAAATGAGAGGGGTGGACAATCTCCCAAAAAATAAAAATGAGGAGCTACATCTGGGAAAAGAAATCTATTTCGCCTTTCATTGGAGCATTATCCTTAAAAAGCTGAATGCAATGCTTTCAAAGAAAACCTCCTCCAAGAAGTGGGTGATAAAGAAAAAAAAACATGTCGAAAACCAGTTATGATCTTTTATTTCATCCCATATAGTGCCTGTTATTAAAATACAAAATATGAAATGACAAGTCATCCTTTTTTGAAGGGGGATGCGGGGGAAAAAAATCCTCGTGGCAAGCGGGACACGACGTCACAGAGGGCTTCTGGAGCCGACGTAACGAAGCCAGATATCGATACAGAGATACCAGCAGAATGAGTCAAAATTTATCTTTTTTAAACTCAACTTTTAAGTCACAAATATCGATAATATTAAGAACCCAAATTCACATAAGAGGGTGGGGAGAGCTTCCGAGGGGGAAAAATGCAATTCCAGTGAATTCCTCCATCAAGAAAATGCTGAAAATATGCTAAAACAGGCCTGCTCCAAGTGGGAGCAAAATAAGCCGACAACACGTGGGGTTTGCTTTTGTAACGTTAAATTCCGACACGTTCAGACATCCAGAGCATTTTTGTGTTTTAATTGGCGCTGCCTCCGACCAGACTCAGCGCGGAAACTTCTGCTGGCGCCTGATAAAAAAAAAAAAATGTGGACATACTACCTAACATTAGCTTTATAACCACGAGGGTTTTTTTTTTAAATATGAAAACCAGATGTTATAGGCTCAAAAGTTACAGACACAAAAACTAAGTGACGTTCCGTTTATTGGGCGCAAAAAGGTGATGCCGCCGACGCGTCTTTTGTTGGTGTGGCATCTTACCTTCAGACGTGAATGTCGGTCGACCGTCTCCTCAAAGTTGTCGTCTATCTCAACGGCTTTTCCTTTGTTTCTTCTTTCAGATAAAGCTCCCTCAAAGTCAGCTGTATCACCCGGTTGGGTTTTTTTTTCCTTCCTAAGAGGAGACTCGGTCTTTCTCCAGTTGTGTGAGTTGAACTACTGGGTGAGGACAAAGAATATTCCCAAATCTCCCACCCCCTCCACACTTTTCTCCTCCCAGTTTCAGCTTCTCCACCCCCTCCACCACCACCACCACCCTGTCTGTGCAGACGATCCAACTGCCAGCAAGGAGGCTTTTTCCTCCTGATGCAATCTTTTCTTCGTCTTTTAAACGACCGTTAAGTTCAGGGAACTCACATATTCCAGAGATGCATTTAAAAAAATATGAATTGTTCAAAAAAAAAACTGAAATGTGTTTAATACTTAAAGTAGTATTTTTATATGGTTACCCAACAAAGATTTCCGTTTAAGTTGCAACACGTTTTAACTTGAGGACATGTTATCTGCACCTGCCCGCATTACTTTGAGCATCAGCACAAGAAAGCACCAATCTGATCTTCTAAGCTCTGCTTGTTTTATGAGGAGGGAAGTGGGAGGGAAATATATTGTGCACTGGTGTTTATTTTACCAAACAGAGATAATATCAGCGGTAGCCTAATTGTTGGCCATTTTTTAAATAATTTGCACCAGCTTCTCAAAATAAAACCACACAATGTTCAGAAGAAAATAACTCTTAAAGCAAATTTTTCTGATGAACTGCTTCAGTATGAATTGCAGTTCCCAACAGTTTTGTAAACACAGTGGAAGACACTAACTGTGGACTTCATTAAGTACTTTGATAAAATAAGACTGGGGTGCCTAAGACATTTACACAATGCTGTGCAAGATCAAGGGTGCCCTCCTTCCTGCCGATGCAGATGTTCGGAAGTTGTTGCTTCTTCCCTTTATATAAGTCACACTTTCCTTAGCAAAAGGCAGCACGTGGGTTTCCTGTGCACCCCCCTTCCACATGCCCTTTGACACCCTTGAAGCTACAAACTGCACTGAATAATATCCACAGAGACAAAGGAGGTTTAACTTTATTTGAATCCACAACTTTCTGCTGCAGTTTTGGAACCATGGATCACAAAGTGAGTCCTAAGCTGTCTGAGCTCAGCACTTAATGGAAACATTTTAGGGTGAAATGTTGCATCTACTATTTTTTATTTTATTTTTTGTACGATATGAAATCAGACTTGCATTCCATCACAGGTGAGACCTGTGATGGAATGAAGCTGAATTTTGAGATGGCTGATGCTGCACTTTTCCAAGAGGCGATTTAAATTAAGGACAATCCGGTCACTGAGATTAATACATTGCAGGCACCCAGTCAGCATCGGTATCCTGAGGTAGCTTCTCACAGTGAATGATCACATTGTTCGTCCCAGATCTCTTGAAATGCCAGTTCTCATTGCTTCCCCATCACTCTGGACAAAAACACACAAAATGTGCATCTATACTTCCCATTCACAGATTCCTTGTTAATGCACAGGGCTGTTGAGACCCGTTTTTATAATCCTGACCACTGGCTTTTAATGGTGAAAGTGCACAAAGAGGAGCAGTTATTGTTTAATATCTGCTGCAAACAGGAGGTCAGTGGAGGAATGTGTTGCCCTTCCCCCCTTCTCAGGGTGCAGTCGAAGCTCTATTGTGAACCACAAGCATGCTTTTATTCATAGGGTACAATGTGGGGTGTTCTGGTAAACCACAGTCCAAATGACAGACAGAGATAATTCCGGAGATTGCGTGAGCCAGCCTTGTGGCTCCTTCAGACCATGAGCTGATGTTTGCTCTTCTGTTAGATATGGATGCGTTTTTATGAACCGTTTGCTTGAAAAACACAGCTTACCAACACATGTTGAGGTCACATTGTTGCCTTTGCTTGTGTGCTGTATCAGCTGCTTGAAGCCATCGTTGATATTTGATTTTTTTTTTTTTTTTTCTGCTTTCGAACCTTTCATTGCTGTGCTCTAAATAGCTTGTGGAACTGCATCAGGAAAGGCCAAATTAGACTTCTTGGCACGCATTATACAGTAACACATAGTGCATTTATTTTGTACTTGGAAGACAGAGTTTTCAAGGTCCTTGTTAAACGTTGCAACAAGAACACCCCCTCTAAGCAATTCCAGCTCAGAAAGTCGGAGAAACTTCATCTGACCACGCTTTGCAATGCAACATGGCTGCTACTTGTATCAACAAAGTAAGCACTCAGCTAATTGTACTTTTTGTAATAGTTCTGTCTTATTTCATTTACGTTTAATTAGACATACACAATGAACTGCCACTTTCTATAAGCAGATAGATGAATTGTTACAATATGCCAAATTCTAGCTATGGTGTTGTGGAAAATTAGTATTGCCAATAATGACACCCATACAAGCACACAAGCATTATGTTTTTTAGATTTGGGAACAAGAATAGTCACCTCAGGACTGGAAACTTTCGCAGTTCCAACCTCTGATGTAAGAGGAACAAACCAACTGTTTGATGCTAAAATTTGAAATTGGACTTTTAACAGAAATTTTTCTTGCAGCTATGCTAAGCATTGACTGAGACTGAAAACAGACTCTTTCAGAAATAGTTGTCTGTATTGAAGTATTGAGAAATATCCATTATCTTGTAGGTGGCTCAGCCTGGACCTACATGTGAAGTGCATTGCATTCCTACAAACTACTAGTTTATCCTGCACTAGCTTTAGGAATCAGCACACAGTTTGTATAATTGCCGGACCTTCCTTCAGCATCCTCTGCTGGACTTCAAAGCAAGTTTTTATTAATTTAAATTTGCTTTGGACACAACTGTTCCTCGAACGGGATGCAAGCCCCACACATTCCTACAAACTTTCAATCTAGCCAGCCACCCAAATGCCTTTTCTTTTTTGATACAAACAATTAGTCCGGTTACACTGGATTTGACTTTGATATCCGGGTGACAGTACCAATGGATGCAGAAGAAACAACCTCTGAACGCCCTTAAATAGGCATACAACCAATTAGAAACAGGAATCATGGGTGCACGCAGTGCAACAACCAGACTAGTCTCAACAAAAACCACCCAAAACGGCATCCAGTTTATCAGGAACACTGGTGAATGAGTGTTGTTGGTTTTTCAGTAAAAACTTGTTGATCCAGGATATCATAAGCAATTCTACAGCCATCTCGGATGGCTAGATTAGTGGCTCTTGGACACTCCTGTATGAGTCATTAAAATAATACCCATCCCCAAGACTTGTTTTTTATGCTCAGTACCAGAGGAAATGGCTGTTGCACAAGCTTATTTCAAGGGAGCCGGTCATACAAACAGTCATTGTTTGTCAAAATAGGAGAAAGACAGATTTTTTTTCCTCTGGTTCCCAAATATTGAAATTCTTCATATCCTGCATTTTCTTGAAAAGTAAAATGACTACCTTGAATGGAACTTGTTGGAGCTGCTTGCGCAACTCGTCAGTGATTACCCAGTGGAAGAAGCTCTGTTGGTGTTTTAGCGTAGGCTTTAGTGTTTTTAAAACTTAAATAGCTCTTTATGCGTCATTCACATAACTGTGGATATGGTCTTCCCCCACTTGTTTACCACAGTTTTATTCTATATTTGAGTGTAATACTTTGGTCTCTTACCACACACATTTAAAATAAATGCCAGCTCCACAGATATGAAGTTGCAAAATCAGATCTGACAGAAGAGGTGAAAGAACGTTACTCAAGAATTGACCTCTGGTTTGCTCACACTCTGGCCCACAGTGAATCACCCATCACTTCTGATTTGTTTTTGGTTTTTTTTTTTTTTTTGCTTTTTTGTTCTGATGGAGTCAGCCTAGTTATTCTTGAATACTTGTGCAACTCTATGAAAAAAAGCTTTAATGTTCCCCTTAATCCAGCTGCGGTCAGCTCTTTAATAGCAGAAGAGGAAATGTTCAAGGTCAATATGAATGGAAAACATATGGCTTTCCCTACATGAGTCCATTTTAGACTGTTTCCTCACTACCGTTGGTCATAAATGTATTTATTTGTCACTACTGAATAACAAAACAGTGTGGTGCATTTATTCACTGTATTAGAACTACCTTTATACAGGAGATCAACCAAATAGTAACACAAATTTACAGTTAGTCAAATGAAGACTTGCTACTAGAAATGCTGGCTTCATGTTTTTGTTAGATTTCTTTCCTTTAAACTTACACTACTGAGACAGTCCCCATGCCAAGACACCCAGGAAAATGTAAAGGAACCATCTCATTTAGGTAAATGGAATTAGCACAAGGTTTATTTGGCAACCATCCAAGGTGACTATAGAGAAATCACCAGCTGTCTCTTTGCTGTGGGGCAAAATGGACTTCCTTTCTCTTGCAGCTCATGAAATACCCTTTTAAAAAATCTAAATACAACCTTTATTTTAAAAGACTTAAAATATCTTTTACGATGGCTGAATAAATCTCTGGTTTAGCTGATGGCTGCAATTTCGAAAATGGTAAAGGATGAATTAGACAGACTTACAGCTTTGTGCATTTTGTGTACACTTTAATCTTCTTTTCTTCATCACTTTATATCACCTTCCTTCAGTATAAAACTTAAGAGTCTAAATGTGGAGATTGTAGAGTGCCTAGGTCAGTTTCAGTCCCACCAAACATTTTGATGGTTTACTTCAGCCTCATTATCTGATGTGGTAATCTAACTGTGAGAAGTTTGGTTTACTTCAATTACAACTGGACTAAGATGTTAAACGTATTTTAAAGTTAGTATTTTAGTTGGACAAGTGCAATAAAGACATTTTTTCTAACTTATACATACCAGCTAACAACATTTTAAGGTTCGTGATGAACCTCAGGGGTCCATAGACAGTATCCTCTACATGCACATGTCAATGCAATGAAGAGGGGTTTTGGTCTACAAAAAAACTAGTTTTAGTAATAGAAAACCTTCGTAAGCGTAAAGATGGAGTAATGCAGAACAGTTAGCAAGTAATTCTTTTTGTCTGCAAGCATACTTATCGTAACGAAGGGCATGCTCCAGGGATTGCTCCTGGGGTCACATCTATTAAAACTATGCTGAGGACATTTTAATAAAAACTGTTAACAAGAATAGTAGTGCCTCCAGGAATAATCCTTGGCATCTCTGGAGCATGCCCTTGGTTACGTTAAGTAAGCTTGCAGGCAGCATAAAGAACCTGTGCCTAGCAGTTTCCCTCTTTAATCTTCATTGAAAAGACTTAATTAATGTTGGTTTGGCAGATCTACCTACACCTGTGGCATCTTGGACAGTTATTTTCTGCATTAGTTAAATTCAGCAGTAAACCTGGTCCTAACTGCAATATATTAATTCACAGCACATTAGGGAAGTAGAGTTTCCTGCCAACACGAGTAATGATTTCCATCTGTGTGTTGTTTTGGAGTCTGTGTGCCTAATAAGGTTCTGCCTCAGATCAAAGTACCTCACTCTAACTTAACCCCATAATATATCAAAAACAGGAGGACTGAACTTATTAACACTTGTAGAGATTTTAAAAGGCCTCACACGCCTATATCGTAAAAGGGTAAAATTGTAGAGACAGAAAAATATGCCTGCAAGGCTGAAACCTTTGCGGTTTATCACGCCTACACGGCCATATGTAGTAGAGAAACAGCCAGAGGTGTTAGTGACATGGCAGTGAAAGTCACTGTAATTACAGCATCATGGCCCCAATTATGTTTTAAATTAAAGAGAGAAAAAAGAAAGACAATACTTTGTAAATATTGCACCTATAAGAAAAACTGAAAGCAGTGTCTTTAGTGCATGTGATGCCTTTGTGCTGTATGTCTGCATTGTTTCACCTTGAAATAGCATTAGGAAGATGGGCATCACATATATGAAATGTATACGAAAAGGACTTTTAGTTGAGTTAATTTGAAAACTACACATAACTTTCTTTTGTTCAGATTCTGAATCTTTTTTTCTTCTTTTTTATTGCTTCTTTCTTGCAGGTTTATAACTTCCAGTTCCTGCTCATCATCTCACTTCTGGAACAATCCATGGGGGAGGCAGAGTGACTCGGCACCGGGTAAAGGGGGGTGGGTAGACTTAATTTGCGAGGTCACCTTCTCTCGTCTGGGGGAAGGGTACTGATACTCTGAACAGTGAGGTGCCCCGTGAAGATTTATTTTTCCACGGCTAAGCAAGATTTTTTTCAGAGCATACGCTTTTTTTTTTCTTTTTTCTCCACCCTCACCTGTAACGTCTGGGCTTTCATGAATACTGAAACATGGACACTATCGTGAACCCCCTTGTCTCTGTCATGCAAGCGACACCAGCACCCCATAGTCGGGTTACAGTTGAAACAGACTGCACGTGGGCCACACAAAAGAGGCCCGTATCTTATAGGGAGGAGGGGTACAGAGTTACCATGGAAACAGACAGCCCTACCCCCGGAGCAGATGGTGGTGGTTAGGATAACTGGGGGCTGGGTGTCATGGTGGCGGGACCCACAGATGATTATCTTTTGTAGGTTTCCATCCAGAAACAGCAGCTTCGCCATTTTTTCTTAACAAAACAGGTGGCTTAGGTCAATGTTAAACTGTTGCTACTGCGAAAAATCAAGCACTGTTCTGGAGGTCACAAAAAAACCCCAACTAGTCTTGAATCACATTAAATATGAATTACTGATAGTTCCGCAACTGAGCTGTGGTTCAATTTTAACTGCGAAGCGTCGAGGTTGCTTGCTCTATTTTATACAAGGACCAATTGTTACTATTTGAAATAGAATTCCCACATGCAACTTATTGCAAAAGAAATAATAGTTATTGTAATGATTAATCTTCATCTAAGTCATAGTATTAAACTTAAGCTGATAACACAAAAACAATGATAAAACATTCAAGAGGAATTCTTTTGTCATTCCTTTTTACAAAAGTGTTCCAGCTCAGTAGATTTTGAGTATTTGTGGTGTGAACACCTTGAGGTCATTGGACATCATCTCTATGGACTTAAATTCTAGCCTCTAACTGGACTAATCCAAGCCATTCTGTTTTGGATTTAGTTCAGGTCTCAGGGTTATTGTCCTGCTGCACCATCCAACTTCTCTGGAGCTACAACTGGCGGGCAGCCACCCTGACATCATCCTATGGAAAATTTTGGTATGGCAATTGGTTAGGCCCTGAGGCCACTGAAACAAACCTCTCTTTAAAGTAGTGGGATGATGTTTTGATGTTGGTAAGCTCTTCTTGACTCCAGTTAGCTTGTGTTGAAGTACTAATGACTTTCTGTGCTTTTTGCACCAGCACCATGAAGACACAAAAAAACTGCAGTTGTTTGTGTATTATCAGATAAAACACTTTGTGTTGTTCTGTCATTTTGACTTAAATTAAGATCAGATCACATCTTATGCTAAATTAAAGCAGAAAAACACTTATTTCCAGAAAGTTCCCATATAATTCTCTTGACACTGTATGTACCACAAATAAGCCCTTTATATAACCACAATAACTTGATCCACGTTCCTCAGACTAGTAGTAAGGGACTCAAATTAAGTGGCTATCTTTCAATTTTGCACCATTTTTAACACAAAACATCTGTTTTTAACTTCAGAGAATAGCCACTTATTTTGACTAACTGTTAATGCCTCTCTTTCCCTGACTCCTTGAATGCAAGATTTTACAGAGGCGTCTTGGTCTTTTTCCAGACCAAATGGGGCCATTAACAGCCCAGTCGGGGTGCCACAGCCTGGAAAAAAAATAAAACAAAACATGGTACTCGAGGAAAGAAAGAAAGAAAGATTATGAAGGAATGTTTCATTATAGTCAAATATTAACGTGCATTACTCAAAAATTTGATCGCAGTATTATTTTTTTGTTTTTATTATACTCAAGTACAAAAAAAAAAGAATTTAGATATTATTCTCAGACTATTGTGCAGTGTCATTTCGAAGCCCTTGTACTGGTTAATCTATTGCTCAATCTGGCCTCACCAGGCTGTAATTCATCCCCAACCAGTACCAGAAGGAACAAGGCCACAAGTTAAAAAGAGGCAAAGTTTGATATTTCAGAGAGAACATGCTTGAGGCTAAAAGGAAGCCTTTTTGAAAGACAAAAGTAACTCTGCAGGACAGGAAATGTAGTAAGTTATTGATGATGGCCTCTAATGGCACTAACACTTACAACAGCTGGAGGTTTACCTCCCACACTTTCAGTCCAACACAAAAGACTTAAAATGAGAAAAACTAGAATTCATAAGTGAGAAATTTTAATTAATAAACTACTGAAATTCATCAACACTAACATGTTGTTCATTATATATTCCTTTTTAACCGTTTTTCAATATTTTTTGAGTTTGACTGTGTTTTATTATTTAACACTTCAGAGGTCCTTCTTCTTCTAAAAGGGTACCTGAAGAGATTGTCTTTAAAAAGAACAAACTTTGGAAATAATTTTCCAGTAAACATCTCAAGCCATTTGTTTTGCTACTACTGATGACCAATGTGTATATACGAACTTGTATGTAATTCATCTGTGCAGCTGCTTGCATGAGCTTTGGGTCAAGTTTTATAACTTTTCCTTTAGTTAAGGCCCTGTTTACACCTGGTATTAAACTTCATCCCAAGTAATCCAGTCACAAGTGGACAGCCTAAAGTACAAGTAAATTCTTTCATTTTCATCAAATAAAAGAAATAAATCCTCAGCTTAAACAAATGCAAAATTCTTGACATCCAATCATTCGATCTTATTCAAAAGTAATCTGGGTCACAAATCACCGCATTGTTTTAGCCATGTAAATGTTTAGCAGTGTAAACGTTAAAGCATCCTGGGTAACACTGAAATCTGCAACCTGCAGATTAAAAAAAAAAAAAAGGATTTTGTCTTTCCAATGATATCATACATCTGTTTCCAAACTGACTGCCACTCAGGTGGAGACACATTTTAATGCTATGTGCCACAATGGATGCTAACACCAAGTATAAACAGGGCTTCAGCTCACTTGTCTGTTTCAGCTTATAATCACAACCATTTTAATAAACACTAGTTTGAGTATAAAGCATCAAGAAAAGGAGGAGAGGAAACACCCTGAGTCTTTTTGTTATGAGCAAGCTCCTCTGATGATGTCAGCATGACTGTGCTAAAGAGTCATGAATGCTTGAAAGACTTGGCATCCATTTCTGCAAGACTTTCGAATGAGGGTTGAAGAAGAGGAATTATGGGCTGAGTAAATCTGCTCAGATCGCGGTTGATTCAGCAGCTCTTTCGTGGACAAAGACAAAGTGAGACAATAAATCAGTACAGGACTGGGAGACTGCAGAGGAGAGAGAAGATGATATGTGTCCACAACACAAAGCGAAGGCTTGAGCCTCAATCATCATTCTAGTGGAGAGAAATGAGAGGAATTTTAACTTATAAATCATCAGTGAAAGATTGTTGCACAAACATCTGTTTAAAAAAAATTCAAATAAGTTTCCACTGAACTTTACTTTTTGTCTTTTTATGTTGTCCCCATAACTGATGGAGTTATACGTGGAACTACATTTGATTAGGAGTCATATATACGTTTATGAGTAGCTTGTACATGTCTCTTCTTATGCAATGCGCATGTGTTTATTCCATTTGGTCCTGCCCTCCCATTTCAGAGAGCTGATGTCATAAAACAGGTTTTTCCGATCCCACAGCTTCTCGTTACACCTCCTCACCAAGCCAAAGCTAGACTTTAGGGAAACTATATGTGTAGGCTGGGTGGGCCGAATTACGCATACTGTCCTCATGGTCAAAATTATTCCCTGCTAAAAAAACCATGACTACATTTCCAAGCTACACATTGACTATAGTTTAGCTGCTTTTCAGAGAGGAACACCCCAACTCTTGGAGGGCAAGACTAGAACATCTGCTTATTTGAATCACAGGTTTGACCAGCCACGTCTGAAAGTGACTCAGGAAAATAAACAAAAGAATACTAAAAGGGTTGTTACTTTCCATTGTAATTCAATACAGCTCAGGATGTGCTGGTTCCACATCATCACCCCTTCATTGGTTCAGAAATGAAAATAAGAGAATGTGGTGTGAAGAGGCAAACCTAATTAAATGCAAATGTCTCATCTCATTTTCAATGCAAAAGTTGAAGTCACCTCTAGGGCATTTACAGTCATGTGAGAGAAAAAAACACAACCTCTTAATTCAGTGTTTGTTTTAAAGTTTCGCCAAGGCCATAAAACTAGGTAAATAGAACCAGAGATTAACAACAACACATGACTCAAACAAAGCCAAAATACAGAAGCAGTGTGAAGAAAACCTAAGTGCACTCCATCAGTCTCACATAAGTGTGGAGGAATTTTAGCTCATTCTTCGTTACAGCATTACTTCAGTTCTTTGAACTTTTATTTCCAGCTTTCCTAAGGTTCTTCCAGAAGATTCTCATCAAGATTATCTCTGAATAAAAAGTTCACGTCTGAATCTGTGACTGCAAAGTGGAAATGCCCCGTGGCTTTAAAACAAGTCCAAATCACCACCCCTCCTTTGCCATGATTGACAGTTGGTATAAGGTTCTCGTGCTGAAATGCTATATTCAGTTTTCAATAAATGTGACACTTGTTCATTGTTCCAGAGATTTTGTGGTTTGTTCAAAGGTAACTTTACAAATCTAATCTGCCATGTTCTTCTTCTTTTTTTGTGTGAGCTCTCTCATATGGTAATAACATACTTCAAAGGTCATTAAGTGCAATTTGTGCCCTAACTTACATTTGCACGACTACACAAAAACACAAACAAGACACACCTCACAGAGAAGGATGAAGTAGAGTCAAGTTTTCACCCTTTTCACCCTTTTCACCCTGTAAAAGCTGCTGCTGGAAACAGAAGTAAAGACATGTTTGTAAAGGGAGTTATTAAGATAAAGTAGGTATAGAAGATGGATGGGTGAAAACCCTTAGAAGATCTTTTTGATGAATGTGCAAGCCTTGGAATATTTCCTTTTACGTCAAACTCAAAATAAACTTTTAAAAAAATGCATTGTCGACACTGTCTGACATTTGCACGAGTATGAATCATGGTGTAAACTGAAAGACTGCACTTTTTCTGCAGGATGTGAGGGGAACCCAGAGCAGGATGACCACATGTTTCTGTAACCTACAGTTTTAAAGTCCTTATTTAGCGCCTGTTTTGTCTGGATGCTGGGCTGGGATGATGGGGTATAGCTTCAGCTATAGGGGGAGCTATGGGGCAGCAGTTCAGATCAGAATCAGAATGCTTTTATTGTCATTGCTTGTGCCACATAAAATGAAATTACAATGTCTGATTGCGGCAGAAGAGACCGGACCAGCTGAATCCATTCTTCCTATTAACATCTGTCTATCTAAGCAGTAACAGCTGGGAGCAGAGGAAAGAACTAGAACCCAGGGGTGCTACCAGACTGACTGCATATATTCCTAAACTATGAAAAGAATACTGTGAGTTAACTGGTCTGCTATGAGTTGCGTGCTGCTGGAGAAGGATATGATAAATCCATCATACCTGCTCCATACAAATCTTGCAGTCACCCATAAGCAATTCTTGAAGAATACCTCTGGTAAACCCTGTGGACATACATTGGTGTTATTTACTCAAGCTTGTGACTTGCTTTTTTGGTTGGGATTCTTATAGGTCAGCAGCTTATCAACCAGGCAAATGTTTCCTTGTCTTGTTTTGGTCATTTATTGTCTCCTACAATTCAGGTAGTTAAAAACACAACTGTAGAAACTCTTCTTAGTGTATCTCCAGAACTTCCTTGTGAATCACCAGTGAGGTTTCTAGACGCCAGTTCTTTGAAATGATATATGTGGTGATGTTTGATGTTATGAGAAAACTTCAGGGATAATTAGATTTAGGTTGAGTCATAAAATATTGCTGATCGCGCGAAGTGATGTAACAAAGCCAGCAGCTTTTTATTCTACTTTAAATTGAATTATTAATAAATATAATTATTGTATGAAACTGAAGACAATACATTGGATTCAGTTGCTCAGAATTGAGTCCAGTCCATTTCAGAAATGTTTCCTTCTTGTGATCTCTCTCCTCACAAGGGAGGATCTGGTGGTTTGGCACACTGAATGGAACTTGAAAGAAAACCAAACTTTTGTGGATCAGACTGTCTGAGTTGCATACACAAACCTCGTCTCACCAGCTGAATAACACTGCTGAATAACTTCCTGTTGGTTGAAACAGTCATCCTTTTATCCATCCATGTGGAGAGGTTTCGTGTAAGTTTGACGCAAAGGGTGAATGACTGATTCTGCAAACATACAAACAGGTACAGAGTAACAGCTGTATCTTCTTCCAAAATGTTTTTTTTCTCTCTCCTTTCCAGTTAGGCAACACAACAGCTGTTAAGATTTAAACAACATGCTCCAGGCCTTGGTTGTACAGGGATTGTGAAAGCAGTCTCCATGGCCAGACTTTGTTTTTCAAAAACAACAGAACTAAACTGCTCACAGATTTCACATTTAATCAAATATGGCCAAACGTATCACTCTATTGTATACTTTGAAACATAAATAACTCAAGGAATAAACATTTTTCAGGAAGAAAAGGTTCCAACATGCTCATGCATGTTGGAAAACTCAGCTCAGATCCACCATATTTGTAAGAATAGGTGCATTAGCTTGGATATGATTTCAAAATAGATAGTTTATATGAAAGATATTGCTACTGTGACTTCAGATGGATTTAGTCTTGACGAGGAATAATTAATGGGTTTTGACTCTTATTTGCAAACCTTTTCATCTAAAACAGGTTTTTAAGCAGAGGATCAGCATGCTAAGGCCCACGCCTTCTGCCCATAACAGACTCCACCTGACTCATATGGCACCTCCCATAAGTATTGAGTTCAAAAGACTGAAACTGCTCATTTGGGCCAAACGCCAGCCATCTAACTGCCACATTGAGGCCAACCCAGAAGTAACAAAGGCTGCAATTCACGACCGACCACTGGAGGCTGGTTAAGAAAGCAAGTTAATCTCCATTGACTCCCATGTCAAAATGTCTATCTTTACAGCTGACATTAACATTTTCTAAAACTGATTGCATCTATTGTTTGATTTCTCACCCATGACAACTTTAAGGGTGAATAATTTTCTTTTTTTTTCTTTCTTTGTATCATGTCAAGGGAATTTATATAAGGTGATACATTTATTTCCAGTATAATTGACAGGCCGGACCTAATAGCTACCATTATCACCTTCTCATTTCATCATCAGCTACCAAGCTAACCAAAGGAATCTGAAGTTTATGCTATCCTAGCATCATCTAAATGCAGCAAAATGCCCACTGTGGTCGATCTTCCACTGTAAACATCCAGTGGGAGATTTCTACTAAACTATAAATAAACTAAAACTAAAATGAACAATGCAAAACTAACAAAATGAAATAGAATTGCAGGTAAAATTTACTCCATTTTCATTTTTGTTTCGTGCCTTGATTTTTTCATGTTTGCAGCTTCATTTTTGCAATTACTAATTATTTTTTTCTAATTCTATTTACTCAAAACAAAGAATAAAGAATAAACAACTGACAAGCAAAATAAAACAAGAAAAAAACTATTAAAAAATGTAAAAGTAACTGCTGGTAGCCACAGCTAATTTTGATTGAAATACAGTGGGTTTGTTTCAGTTGGTTTCCCTGGCAACATGGAACTGCACTGTACAAGGAAAAAGAGGCTCAAAACAGCTCTTCAGAAAACCTATGAGTGGTGTCAAGGTTATGTTGTCCACTTATTTCTACGGTCTGTGATTATGCCTTACCGTGCTTGCTGACAAGTTCCTACCCCGAGGACTGACTCCAAGGTGAAGCCCTGGTAACTCACATCTGGGCAATGAAATGAGAAAGATCATGTCATCAGATGAATCCAAAGATACCTCTTTCTGGAGTTATGGGAGCATTACGATAAGAGCGGTCCATCAGAGTGATGAATGAAATGATGCATCCATCAAACCAAGTGTCTAAAATGCAAGTTTATGGGGATAGTATTATGATATGGGGTCTCTTCAGCTGGTTAGGTCCACCTTTAGGTTCCTCTATCAACATTTTTTTCTTCTTCCATGGTGCCATGAGTATATTCTGGGACGACTATATAAGGATTCATCAATTTAATTTTGTGAAAATGTGGGTAAAGGAGCATAAGCTGTCACTTTTAGAAATGGATTGTCCTAGAATAAGTTCTGACCTTAACCCCACTCGTGATCTTTACCACTTGGCTGCAGACACTATACATCTTTCCACCTTCCTCATCATCAATGCAAAACCTTCGCAAAAAAAGTCATGTATCTCTTGAGAAGTCTAACTTTGCATAAACTTATCAGAACACAATGAGTGTTTACTACAATTAAAGTACAAAGTGATCCAAATGAACAACTAAGTGCAGGATTTTTGTCTATTTGGTCAGAAGTTATAAAAATAATTTCATTTAATTTCAATATGGCATTCATATATTGCAAAGTCTCAAATAGCAGCCAAAAATAAAAGGCAACCAAAAGACTGAAATCTTCACTTAGTTCTGATCTTCCAACTGAGCATACATGGAGAGTGGTAGACAGTGGAAAGGGGAAACATTCTTTTACCAAGAAGAGAAGTACAATCAGAATCAGATTCAGGAAGAGTGGCCTTCTGGCTCAGATAGTCAATGGGTGAGAGGGTAAGAAAGAAACACCAACAAACACAAAGATATTAGTTCAGGGATACTTTGAATGAAAAAAAAAGGAGAAAAAAATATAAAGTTAATGACAACAGCTGGAGTCCTCCTGGAGTCCTCCTACTAACAAGAAGCTTTTTTTCTGCTGCTTCCTCAGCCAGCTGTTTTTGTCTTACAATCTGCTCCTGTGAACAGATTACATACCAGCTGAGCAGGGAGGCCACAGTACCTTACCGCTTGTCACAGAGGAATGTGTAAATGCTGCAGTGGTCTACAGCCAAAAAGGCTCCAAAAGTGTACGATTATGTTTTCCATATTCTGATTCCCAGAGATTCTTGACGTCTCGCTGTACTTGGCTATGAAATATAGTTGAAGCTAGATGTGTCACCACAACTGCTGTCATGTAAACATTCAATGTTTCACTACATGATGACTGATTCTGTTGATTTCAGTCTGTGGTTTCCATGCAACAGACCGTGAGTCTGACTCATCTGACTCATTGGACACGTTTTCCACATTTTTTCACTTATCTGCTGCCGTTTAACTCCTAAATTGTAAGTCTTAGCAGTTAAAAATACATGGTCAGTGTTAGAATTGATAGTAATAGTGTCCAGGTTGTAGTCCACTTCTCTCCCTATGACAGATGAAATATATGCTCCGTTGGAACAGGATAAGATGAGTAAACGTTTTATTATTGTCAAGCCATGTGGAAGCTACTCTACAAAGCAATAAATAAATAAATAAATTTTTTAAAAGAAAAAAATGAAAAAGCCTGAAGATATATTATCATCTTATGATTTCCAGCTTTTTATTGCATTTTTGGGGTTCAGTCACAGCAGTTACATAAGTAAAAATATTGAATAACAATAACAAAAAAATTTAATTTACAGCATTAATGTACAGTTTTAGATTAAATACTAAAAGCGGAATTTACCATTTACAGAAGTAGTATGAAGTTTAATTACAACAAAAACAGAATTTACAGTTCCAAGTCTATTGTTAATTTTGTGGATATAGTCACAGACTAGAGCATAGTATATTGCAGCAATGGTTGTTTCACTGCTCTGTGTACTGTACAATACAGGAGATTGCACTGACCTTGTACAATACAGCTGACAAAGACACTGGTGTTATAGACCACCCTGTAAACAGCCCTATCAAACCTTATAGCATCTGTTGTTGAGGGACTTTACTGATGTAGGTAGGGATGAGTGTCTTTATCTGTTCAGATTGCTCCTGAGGACCCTGAATCTCATACCAGAAGGCAACAGCTGGAACTCAGGGTATAGGATGTAGGTTGGGTCAGACACTATTTTCTGTTCCAGCCCGATAACAGACCGCTCATAGATCGTCTGGAAAAATTTAGGGCATAACAGCATTTATGTGAACATCAGAAGTGTCTACCAACTTAAAAACTTTCTTTGTGACAGCCTCAATCATTCAGTGAGCTGTTGACATTTGCAGGATACTGTGATATCACAGACCCAGATCAGAGTAGTATTGGCTTATCTCAATCTTATCTTTAGTTTAACTAAAATTTAAAACGACAGTGAGCTGAAACACTGATTTCAAATGAAGTACACCAATAGAAGGCAAGGGTGTATTAGTCATTTGGTTGACTCTACTCCCTAAAACCAGTTGCTTTGAACAGGTCTTAAAACACATGACTAAAAGTGGACTTTTATATCATATTCCTGTGGTACTTAACGCAAAGGGTGTCACTCACAATTCATTTAAAGTTCAGAAAATGGTGTCAGCTTTTGGAAAATGGGCATAGTACATCTCCTTTTAACATTTTGTTAAAGACAACATTCATAAGACAACAGCTCAGGGAACTGAAAACTTAAGTTTAAGTTTCTTAAGTGCTAGATTGAAGTAATGCCCCTCACTACCTTGTCAGATGATTAGGCAGAAACTTTATTGCCTTTACTAGCAATTTTTTGCTGCTCAAATGATTATGAGTTACACAACAAAAGCCCAAGGCCCCTAGGACGCCAGCTGTAATTTGTATCTGTGGTGACAATCCTGTACAGTACATGTGCATGAGTGTGTGATCCTGTTTTTCTACATTTGTGAGGTCTGAAAACATGGTTTTATGGATCAGTTTAAATACAGCTGACAAGCAGGGTAAAGGTTAATTTTTTCTTTTTTTTAAGTTGTGATCATTTGGAAAAATATCTCACTGGCTGTAAGCTGTAAGGATGAGGACATGTGTGTAGGTATTTGGTGATTGGAAGTCAGGGTTGTATTGTCTTGTTTGGCTAGGCTGTGCTCCAGTAAAGCTAATACAAAGACACTGGTGTTATAGACCACCCTGATGGCATTATTTCAACAATGAAGGGATGACAATAAACTGAAGAATAATGTCCACTCTACATTCCACTGCTTATTCAATGTAAAGTCATTAATTATAAGCATGCACTGGGATTAAACCATTGAGTCACCATCTGCTGACATGCTTGGCAAAAGGTCATTTATCAACTGAATAATTGCATCCACTTAGAGCTCATCACAAGTGAATCGTAACTAAAGTTAAAGTGTTCAGTCTCCTGTTTTGGTTGTATATCTAAACCCATACAGGAAATCAATCCTCTGTATTGATGAAAAAGCCACTAAAAATACCGTGTTGCTGGATGGGAATGGTCTGGCAAGTCTTGTAAGACTAATTTATCCTACTAGGAGTGATACAAATCATTAATGTTTTATACATTCAAATAAAGAAGAGGAAGGAAATTGTGAAGCAAATTGTTGAGTAATACGCGGCTGCCCGTGTTTGAACAAGTCAAAGATGCCCACTGATGCATTAACCAGGCCGTCCGTAATTGGATGAATATCCCAAATGTCTCCACCCACCTGGGGAATCTCCATTTGAGGTATTCCAATGTGTGAGCCAGGAGAGGGGCCCCCAAGGAGCATGGGGGAGACACAAATCAGTGAAACAGAATACATCTCACCATGACTTGAAGAGTTAAAAACAATGTCATTGCTGATCTATTTCTTTACCCATAGTCACTGTCTCTTTTTTTTGTTGTTGTTGTTTCATTTGTGTTCTGAATAAATCTCACCACAAACAGCTTTCCTCGCTGTTTCTTTGCTAGGTCCAATTTTTTATGCATTTTGCATGTGGTTATGCCTCATTTGACACGTTTCTTTTGTTGACAGAAGTGATTTGAAGACCAGATGATTGACCGAGTCACTGTCTCATTTTAAGCTTCAAGTGCTTTAGGTGAACAAACGACCTCACCACCACCATCACCTCCACCCATCAAAAAATAAATAAATATAAGATTAAATCTGGAGACCAAGTGAAATGACAGGCGTTACTTTTCCCCGATGAAGATATCTCTTGGCAAATAAAGAAATGAGAATTCACAATGTTTCTTATATTTACATATACGCTTACATTTCTGACATACATTTTTAGGCTGCCCCCATTTGGTCTGGAGTGGTATTGTTACAAAGTGTGCTTTAAGAAGACAGTGAATCCTGCACATTGTGTGTGATTGTTGTACAATAATGTGCTGGTTCATATAGTTTTATGATAGAGGGTGTTCCACTTCAGACAGAAGAATACAGTTTGCAGATCACTAGATGATTCTTTATCTTTGCCTAAATTTGTTGTTGTTATTGTTGTTGTTGTTGTTGTTCTCTATGCCCCACAGCGATTAGGAATCAAACCACAAGGCATTTATTCAGTTCAATTTATCATTGACTCCCTACTTAGGTAAAAAAAAAAAAAAAAAAAAAGCTAACTGGTCGAACAGCTTTGTTAGACATAAAATACTTGATCCCAGGCTCAGTGTATTTTCAACTCTTAGAGAGAAAACTAACAAATCTTTATGACATGTCTGATTGATGTGGTTTGTGTGCTATGTTTATTGGCTTCCACATAATCACACCTAGTAGAAAAATCTCTGAGTAATGCCTTGCCTGTAGGCCTTAAGGTAAATTACACATTTTCAGACTTCATAACTGATAACTTGTGAGAGCTCACACACCTTCTTTGCTTCAACATATCAGCTCTCAAGAGTTATGTAAAAGGCAAGTGAGAGGCACAGAGGTTTTCTCTGATATGTTATATTTACCGTTTAACTGAACTGTTTTAACTTTGTTCAAGTTGTATGATTTATTTTTTACTCATGGTGATGCTTTTTTGAGATTCTTCTCATTAACCTTAAACTTAAATCATGTTAAAAATCTTAGGGTACTTTAAGGAACTTTTGTGATGTTTGCATCAGCAGGTCCCCCCCAAAGGCATAGAGGTTAGGTTGCTTGTATGGCACCATCTAAGATTTTTTTTGTTTGGCCTCTTAAGATTACTTTTATGTTTTCCAGTCATTTTTTTTTTTTTATGAATGTGGTAATCACCTCTGCTATGACTTCATTGTTTGATGTAGTAATTTTTAAAAATAAGCACAAAATGACCAGGAGGAGAGTTTAGTTACCTTGGCTAGTTTTCATCAATAATGGGGACATGTGATTGGAAGAGCTGGACAACAGTATTCAAATATTTCTTCAAATGAAACTGAAACTGATATTTCAACAAGTTAAAAAAATGTGCTGCATTAAATGTTGGTGCTAGTTTCTTAGTAAAATTTTACTCAAATTAGGTTTCTATTTATAAAATCAGCATTTTGAACTCCTCTTCTGTTGTCTTCCTCCTCTCTGGACAGTAATGCAGAATGTTTTGTAACTCAGAAGTAGGAAGGGAAAAGGTGATCTAAACTTTGGAAATGTGCCAACTCACGCCACCACACCCCCTCAAAAAAAAGTGTAATCAGACATTACAGACAATCAGACATGTCTGATTACACTTTTTTTTTTGAGGGGGTGTGGTG
>JAOWBL010000014.1:12970319-12983103 GCA_028564865.1 Zenarchopterus dispar | reverse complement strand
GGCTTGCCCGGCAAAGTGGCTCCACCCGGTAGCCATTTTGTAGCAATGTCTAAACACGTAGTGAGAATTTTTACGTTATTTTCTTCTACTTTTTAAACTAGCCGACTTTATTTTGACACTAAAACTAAAATGTGAAGTTGTTTGTAAAATGTCTTCATTTCAAGGGAGGTTTTAAGCCTTATTTGTAAATTTTTTGAAGACAAGCCGATATTAGGAATTGTTAATTTTTTTAATTTTTTTTTAAATTTGAGCTTACACACGCGTGTAATGTAACATCTTCCTTATTTTGAACCAGTGCTGACGGATAAATGTGGGTCTGACGTGTGAAATCCAGGCCGGAGTTTGGTGCTCTCCGAAACCGTGTCAAATTTCACTCCGGCTCGCGCCCATCGGGGCTGCGCGTGCCCCGCGCGGTGAGCTTTGTGTTGTCAGGCAGAAACAGTCAGCAGTCAGGGTGGCGCGAGTCCTGGAGGAGAGGCTCCACGGCAGCTCGCTCAAACAGACAATAACCACACATTCAGCTGTCTGCTCCGAAGTAGCCGGTCGACTTTCACCAGTTTCCCCCCGGGTTTTTGCGACCATGTCTGTGGGAGTGGAGTCCGGTTTCTCCAGCGAGGAGGTCTTGAGCAGCCGCTTCCCTCTCCATCGAGCCTGCAGGGATGGAGACGTCGGTGCCTTGTGCTCCCTCCTTCAGTGCACCTCGAACCCGTCTGACCTCACGGTTGAGGACACCTTCTACGGCTGGACGCCCATACATTGGGCCGCTCATTTCGGAAAGGTAGCTGGCTAGTAAACCATTTAACCAAGAGCTTTCTTTTCAGTGAAAATCTTGGTGAAACCGTATTTGAAAAAAAAAAAAAAAATCGTCGACGCTGATCGGAATGAGCCTCGTCTCGGCCATTTCCTGGTACTTGTCTTAACCGGCGGCAGACAATGGACCGTTAACGATTAAACGGTACCGCTCTGAAGATAATGCTTTATTGTTTCATTTATTTTTCCCCTCTTATCCACGACGTTTTAGGTGTGTCGTGTGTTTGAGTAAAGACGAGCTTTTATTGAGCGGGAACGATATTTACGGCTGACCGTTGAAACGGTCATGGTTAGCTAGCTCACGTAAATAACGTATTTTGTTTTTTAAATTTTACACTTAACCACATTACTAAACATTATATCCCTAATCTTAGTTAAAAACTGGTGATATGCATAACAAAAAAAAAATTACACTGAAATGTGTTTGGAGCAACTTCAAAGGCCACAAAAGAGCTTGATTTATTTCAGTGTTTTGATTTATTGAGTTATTCAAAGTTTGACTTATATTAATGTTTTCTGTGCTTTGGGTAGGACAGGCTAACGATCTCCACAGTCTTAACATCCAAACAGCTTCTGCACTCCCTATATTTTTTTTAGAAAGCATTGATTTTTAAATCTTTGTACTTTTTGTGTGTTTTGTTTATCTCTTTGCAGCTGGAGTGTGTGATGCGTCTGGTTCAAGTGGGCTGTAGTGTGAACTCTATAACCTCCAGGTTTGCACAGACTCCCACTCACATTGCTGCTTTTGGGGGCCACCCTGAGTGTTTGTTGTGGCTACTTCAAGCTGGTGCAGATATTAATAGACAGGTATGATATCAGATGCTCACTCTATGCACAATCATTAAATGTTCCTTGCTTAAATTGTTTCAAGTTATGATTGTAAACACAACTTGGGACTATACTAGAGGAAAATCACACATTATAGAGAAAATTCGTTTGCATTCAACATAAGGTACTCTCACTTTTATGATTTAAAAAGGTATAAAGACTTGAAATATGTGAATGAAAAAGCAGAGCAGTGTGAGTGGTTGGGGTTGGATGATCCCATCAAAGTGGATCATTCTAAGTTGGGATCATGGCTCTGGCAATCTTACTACTTACTCCTCCACCTGACCTATATTCATGACGTGTGTGTCTATCACTTATTTTCTGAAAGAGTTACTGTAAGACTGGGCTGTGTTTTGCTCGTCAAACATTTTTCTCTTCATAGGATTTCATGCACAGACTCATGCACTGGGGCTATATTTAATGCTCCACTGCACTGCTGAAAGAGATGGGATTAGTGGGTCACAATGACATAACATATTGTCGTCATCATGAAGCATGCTGCACTTTTTACCCTTTGAATTCTCTGTGTTTTGACTTAAACACTTTGATGAATTTGAGATTTTGTGACGTCCTTTCTGGATTCGTGATGTTCTGACCTGACTGATGTCAGCCGGTAGAAAACCCCAAGAGTTTGAGCATGGCCTACATTATGGTTAGAGGCAGCCTTGTTGGTGCTTTTTTTCCTCCCCCTCTCTCCTCCATTTGCACTCTGACTAATGTAACTGTAAATGTGTGTGGGTGGTGACGTCTGGGTGAAGAGTTCAGGCTCTGCCCTGCAGAGTCGCGCCCTGTGATGATTTCTGGAGCGTGTCTTTGGAAATACAAAAAGGAGAGAGTTAAGGGAGGAAAAATGTCGCACACGGCTTGGGTGAGTGTGTCAAATAGAGAAGTGTTGTGGCTCATAAAACTGTTGTCATCACGCAGGACTATGTGGGCGAGACGCCCATCCACAAGGCTGCTCGTGCGGGCAGTCTGGAGTGTATCAACGCTCTCTTGATTCAGGGAGCGAAAGCTGAGTAAGTCTTGTGATCAGTCCTGTATCCACATTTCCTTTCTTCTGTACTATCCAACATTTCAGTTGCACCTTTACAAGGGATCACCATCAAGTTTAAATCATAGGATTGATAGTCGATTCTGTAGATGTGTTTTCCTCAATGATGGAACCAAGATGATTCTGTCAGTCTGCAAATTAACTCTGCAGATCTGAACAAACAGATTTAACAAAACATGCAACTATCTGAGAACAGCTGTAATTTCTTTTTTAAACCATGGCTGTAACATACCTGCGAAAAGAAATCTGGTCTAATAAATAGTTGAGACTAAATCAGTTTCACTTGGATCTCAAGATGATTTTTGACATTTTTAAAGATCCTTTCATGCTGCGGTACATTCATGTGGTAAAATTTGCATCAAACCACTATGTAAACATTTACGTCTTCCAGGATATTTACGGATGTGCTGGACATCTAATAAATGGCGGTAAAGTTTATCCAGAAAGATAAGTTGAGCCGGAGTATCTCTTAATTATCTGAATGCTGAATTACAACGACAAGTCTGTAAACCTTTTTTGTTTTTTATGCTGCTTTAATGTGACGTTCAGATCTGGTTTATAATATAATAAAAGAACTGGTGGTGCTCCCTTGAAAATGTGACATTTTGTTAATCCTTTAAAATTGTTGTTTATCATTGCAACAATTGACATTAAGTTGCCCTCTATGTGTGTAATGTTTAATATAATAATCGAGTTTATGGCAAATGGCTAAAAAGTGCCTGTGGATGTACATTAAGAAAATGCTCAGATTTTATTTACTTTAAAATAAGACTTTCATGTTTGGTAAAAGTAGATAATTAACCTTTCTTTTGTTTGCCACCTTTGAACCAAATGAATGACTTTTTTTAATCCAACATAATTATTACACAGACATGAGGACAACTTAATGTAAAGGTTGATAAACTGTTTATTACTCAGTAGGTCATACTGCATGTTCTTTTATTAAAATTAGTGTGTTTTTTAACATTTGTTTTATTCAGCTTTATTGTATGACCAAATGCACATTGCTTTTTTTCTTCCTAAAATAGTTTTATTACTATTAAGAAAAGGCTAAAAGCTCCTTGTTGCATTCTGTGAAAATAGAAAAATAATCCAGTTTGTATAGTTTTGCGTTAAAACCACAAATGAGATTTCTCCGTTTTGAGAAGTTTGATTTGCTGCAGGCTGCCTTCTCTGAGAGAGTCTCTCAGTGCTTGAATCACAACGATTGCCCTTATAAAGTGATGATAAAGTGCAGATACGAATCGTTTTATAATCTTCCTGGGTTATAAAGCCGCACCTTTGTAGTTGGCGGCCGTTTTCATTCCATTCATACAAAACATTTTCTGATTGTTGATGCGCCTGAAGCTAAAACGCAGAGCCACAGCCCATTTTTCCTGTTTTGTAACTGTTAGATCCAGACCTTGTACAACAACAGTTTTGATGATCGTACAGTAGACGCTTTCAACAGTAATTATTTAAAAGGTCACATAAATCAGCTTGTTGAACTAAACGTGAAACTTTCCTGCTGCCAGAATCAAGTTGAAGCGGAGACGGCGCCAGTCAAAGGTGTGAACACGCGGGAAAACCTGGCCACACCTTTGACTGGTGGCGTACGTGCAAAAAATGTGTTTCGTCTTATTCATTATACTTTAACAAATTCATGTTTTTAGTCCGTAGAGGTTTAAAATGTACGAAATTAAACAACAACATTGCGATATGTTTTTCTGACAGATCTTCCCATTTTTTTGATTTGCCGCTTCGTCTTTCAGCTAAACTGTGAATGTTTTATTCGCATTTTCATTTTATGCAACAAACTTTACGCCTTTTCTTTAAGCTGTTGTTGCAGCACAGAAACTCCAGGCTACCATGAGGTTTATGTACACGGATGATTTTTGTAGATTTTTGATTTAATCAAATCTGAGCTCATTTAGTGCTGTGAGTTAAAACTATTAAAGAAGTAAAACGTCACAGCGAAACACCAAGTTCAAGTTAGTAAATAAATGTTATTCTGAGGGCTTAGAGAATTTGTCAGTTGGATCTGATATTTGCTATATTGATTTAAGGTTTTCTTTGTTATAATAAGGATTAAAAATGATGCTGACATGTTTTTCAAAGGTTGTGGAAACGCACCTCTTGGATTTAGTAATGATTAAATTTAACTGACAGCTGAGACTAACTGGTTACTGTCCCAACCGTCAGACCAGAAAACACTAAAAGTTTATTTATTAACATAAACCCTTTTGGTACTTTGGCTGTTTCAGCAAATTAAATCCACTGCTTTTCTAAAAACATTAAAAATCCTTTTCTTGTTGACCATATGTAATCTGCATTTGGTTATTAGTTGATAATTATTGTTTATGATGAATATTATGTGATTTATTTATTTTTTAATTCTTGTTTTTTCCTGCAGATAAGATATTTAGTTTAGATTATTAAGTCTGTCTTTTTTTGTTTTGTTTTTGTTCTTTTTTTTTATGATTCAGAAATATAGTGGGGCACATGTGGGAGGGAAACTAAAGCACACAAGGTGGGAATGAGGCTCATGACAAAATAGTCTAAAACCACCTTAAAAATGAACCTGCTCTTAAATGTCTGCAATAGTGGTAAAAATAAAGTAAATGTGGTTTCAAGTTAAATATTACTTTATATAGCCAATAAATAAAAATCATGTACTCTGATAGTTGGCGTCATTTAATAAACCACATAACTGAAGACTCTGGCAGCTGCTGATTTAAGTATAATATACAAGATAAATGTTGCGTTCAGCTTTGCATTAAAGGTTAATTTAGTTCATGTTTCGCTACAAAAATATGTTTATATTATGCTTTTATAGCTGTGAAGAGGAAAGATTTTTTCTTTTAAAAAAAGTGAAAAGATTTATATCTTTAAAAAAAAAAAAAAGGTGTACTTGCATTGCCAGTTAAATGAATGCATAGCCAAGCAAAAGTAAATTTATTTTTTGTTTTGGAAGTAAAAAGTCAACCAAATTCTGTAGCTAACTGGTAAAATAAATTATAATTAATTCTTTCAGTCGTGTTAATTAAGTGTAACAGCCAAAGAAACCACTAATATTTGTAAATAAACCAGTTTATATCAGCAAGGCAATAATAATATAAATTTTGTTGTAAACACTGGAACGAGACTTCCTGGTTCCTGCTGACCTGTCGATGAACTGCTTTGGCGCTACGCTACGTGGAGGTTTGGTGCGTCTGGATCATCAAGACTGACCGCAGGTCCAGGAGGAACTGCACGTTTCCTTGAGTTGCTCGTGCTGAATCCGTGTAAATAAATATTCTAGATTTTAGGTTCATAAAACCGATTTTTCTCCAGGCAGAAAAGCCTATAAACTCATTTCTCCTCAGGTATTATCAGTCCTGTTACGCACACAAAAAATCCAAGCGTATTTTCTATAAAAATAGATGGCGAAAGCTACTTATTAAAGCCACTAATTCCTGAATGGACTACAGTTACTACGAGCTGTTAGTACGACATAGTTAACACTCCATTAATGTAACTTCGGTCCTTATTTGGGCTTTTATTGTGAAAGGTTGGCCTACATACCGTCCACAGCCGTAGCTCAGTCCAGTACAGGGCTTCAGGATGGATGAATGAATCAAACGGGACCATTGTTTCCTCTCCTCCTCCTCCACTTCCTGACTGGCCTTTAGTGAGGGGGGGTCTGTGTTCATGTGGGCCACGAACCGGCCGGGCCAAGAGCCTCGGCTTCTCGTTTAACCCTGGTTTATTCTCAGCCACATACCCACAGCACCCGTCAACAAACAGGATTGGACTCGTCACATTTATATTACAATAAACTTGGTGACATCTTCAGCCAATCAAGAAGACTTCTTTGCTGGATTTCTCTTCAGCCATTTGCTTTGCTTGCCATCTTTTTTTTTTTTTCCTTCCTTTTTAAGGATTCTTGAATAAAGGGCCTTTTGTTCTGGCTTTACTTCAACACTTGCTACCTTAAATCCTCTGCTGGTCTTGAACATCTGCAACCAGCTATCAGACGTCTAGATGAAAACGAAAACATGAAAACAAGGAGAGAGCATTAACTGAGTTCATCGGGACAACCAGCACAATCTCGCCAGATGTGTCTTCTGCTGATTCAGCAATAATCAATAAACTCTGATGCTGACATGAGTAATGCTTCTACCAGGGTCAAAGACTTGCTGTAAATCAAGCTGAACTTGGAGATTTGACTTGTCATGCTTTCATTTCATTTGGTGAATTCTTTTTTTTTTTTTTTAATGGACCACATTTTAAAAACAAGATCTTTCTCTTGAAATCTTTTCCACAATAGATCCCAGCTCGGCTTCACGTGAAAGGCATTAAGAGTTTTGACAGCTGAGTAGTCTTTCCTGCTTAAATGAAAACACCCATCACATTTTCTCACATCGCCTGCCTGCATGTAAAGTCCAAAAGAGACTAAAAAAAAATCATCATGTTGAAATAAATTATTCAGGTTTTCAGGACATTAAAGAAAAAACAATCATTCATTTGACTGTTTCAAAAGTTAGCTTAATTTTGCTATTTAAAATACAAAATCAAATGTAATTCATGTCTCTTAATATCCTTTAAATGAGGTCATTAAAAACAAAAAAAAAAAGAAAAACAAAGGCAAAAATTCTCATTAAACTTATTAGGAATTTAGGATTTTTAAAATAAGCGTTATTAGGACTTTTTCCCTCTAATTTGTCATGAGTCTCAGTGTTAAGGTGACCACTAGGAAGTTAGCAGCAGATGAGTCAGCGCTACGAGGTTGCCAGTGACGATGATGACGATGATGATGATGATGATGATGATGATAGAGCAGACATGCGTAGAGCAGCTGAGTAAGATGGGTTAGTTACCTAGGACTATGTACTGACCTGTTTAATGCTAACATCATCCTGTTGCTATGGTTATTCACTGTCATTTCACTGTATCAGATATTTTAATTTATACACAAATGTTTTATTTTGTATGTCACAGTATTAACCCTATAAATATCATAGTCTGTTTTGACATCTAATCTTTGTCACCTTTTCCTTTATGAAAGTGACAATAAGTTACAAAAAAAAAAAAAAAAAAAGTTTGCTATACTGTTAACAGAACCAGAACCGTACATCTTAATGTTTTGCAGCCATTGAATTGGAAATGACTTGGTTTTTTCAAGTAATCCTAGAAAGGGGGAGAATAGACACTGCTGAGTCTGCCCCGTTCCCTGGGATAGCCGCACTGTTGTGGCATTGAGTGTTCTCACTATCGCTTCCTATCTACACACTGGCAAACTGTTGAGGTATTTCTTGCGGTGATTGGTTTTAATGCTAGGTTTTTTTATGAATCAGAACTAAAGTTTTAGACCTGCATGCTTTGCTTATTATCCATGATTGTTCCTGTATTTAGCCTTCTGTTTTTGATTTCATGATTTGTTTTTGAACTAACCATAGGAGTCCTTTATATGGACAGGTTTAATCACGTGAGTCCTCATGTCAACATGTAGCATGACAATAGGCTGCCTCTGGAAGGTTAGACAATAGTTAGAGAAGATGCATATTGTGTGCTTAGGACTGAAAAGCAAAGCATACCAGGCATTTTTAAAGAATTAACGCTTCCTTTTGAAAATTCTGCTCTAAGCTGGGTTCTTGGTTCGTATGCCGATCCTTTTATTGGGTCGGGATTTACTGTAGATGTTTGGTCTCACTGAAGGAATATTGACGTAAACTTTTTAGTTTAACCCAAAATATCAGTTCCCTCCCACTTATGTGGGATTTATTCAGTAATGTTATAAAGGTTAGGAAAGAAACTAACGCTGAAAATATAAGATGAATATATTTATAGTTTTCATTGTTTCCCCTCAAACTTAAAGAGTTCTTGTTATTTTGAATTATTTCAATTATTCAGACTTGTCAGATTACATAGATGCTGTTGTAACTTCACAGTAGTTGAAGCCTTATTTTTGATTGCTTGAAAATTGATCAGTAATTTGTCAATAAAAGAGATTGTTTACGTTTGTCTGATTTGGAGAAGAAAGTATTTGAGATGTGATAAAGTCAGCAAATATTGTCCATCCAGAAGCTGCAGACTTTGCTTCTGGATCCCTCGAAATAAATATATGAAATAGTCTGTAGACTAATGTAAGAAACAACCTTAAACTAATATGAGAAATACTCTGTATAATTTAATATTCAGTAAAATGAGGATAAATGCAGTGGAGATGAAAGATAAAACGTTAGTGAAGTCCTCTCCAGTAACTGGACCTGGACAGTATTGTCTCGCTCTGTGGTTTGCTGCTTTGCTGGTGAAGTAATGTCTCCTCTTACAGAAATTTTATTATGTATTAAAATGTTAAATACTTGGGGAAAAAAACACAGGATTTCTAATTCCAGTTTAGAGTTTTCTATTCCTTACTGAGAGACCAAATCATCTCTTATTCCAAAATTTGTACAAATCTCTTAAAATGCTCTTTTTTTGGAAGCGTTAATTTTAAAGGGGACGGGTAATGTGCAACAAGTTATTGTGTGATCTTTTTTTTTCTTTCCATATCTTCAATTCTTTGTAAAATGTTTTTTTTTCTTCTTTAATGTGCACTAGCTCTTGAAATGTTTGTTTTTACACAATTGTTTAGATAAAGATGCTCTAAAGAATTGGCCATTTGTGATCAAAACGATTGACCAAACAGTAACTGTGAGCCTTAGATTCTGCTCTGTTGTGTGGAAGCTGATGTCACCTGGTTTTTACTGTCAACGGTAAAAGTTTTCATTCATAAATTTGGTCACCGCCGCTCGCACATCTTAATTCCCACCGGGCTGACGGCGGTGTGTAGGAAGTGGAGAAAACGTCGGGCTTTTCTTTCACATTTCCACAGGAGCAGAAAGTTGGCTGTGGGCCCGTTTTTGTACAAAGACTCGGCTGTTTGAGAAAACTCATTTTTACGGAGAGATGAGTGACATTTAGGCTCCCAACAAGCACGGTATTGTTTTCTAATTGGCTGCTGGGGAAAGAGAGTTTCACTTAATTAACCTAAAAGTTAGTGGGATATTTATTTATTTATGTAATCAGGAAGTGACGAGCCGACGGTCGTTCCTGCGTGTTATTTCCACTCCAGCCTTTTATCTTTCTGTTTAAGAACTCCAACGGTGACGAGCAGAACAGCTTAGAGTGGGTTCGTCTCAGCGACGGGACCGGCTACCGGGTCTGGCTGGGTTTCACGGTGACATTGCCTCCATACAATACCGGCACAAACGTTCAGCATCTGAAGATTAGAGAAAAAGTGACACAGCACTGTTTGTTCATTCAGCGTTTCAGTCAGAAATCCGCTCCTGCTGCAGCTGGACCTGATTAACGCGACCGTACCGAGCCAGTACACCGCCGGTGCTGCCACGCAGCGGTGCAGCTGCTTCTCTTTATCTTCCTTCTCTACTTCAGCTTTCTTGAAGCCAGAAGAAAATGTTCCCAACTTGACTTTTCCAGCAGAAGATGTCTGAAAGACTTCAGCTTGACGGCTGGAACTGGTGCTCCTTTCATTCCTTCCGTTACCGCTGATCTCGTTTTATTTTTTATTTAAAGTTTCTTCTGAGGATATAAATATTCGGTCCTGGTCGTCTTTGGACGAAGAACTTGAGAGCATGGGTCCTACACCGACCTCCTCCTTGTGACGCGTCTTCTGTGGCCTAAGGATTCGTGTAGGCTTGATTGTGCCGGAGTTGGGAGTTTTGGTGAAGCGCTCCACGGATCCTTGAGTAGTTCCAGCGTTGGAAAAGAGAGACGGGAGATTTTCAGTCCCATCAAACTTCTTCTTGGTGTCAAAGTCGGACCTCGAAGCTCAACAGAAATGATCCCAGCGCTCTTCGCTCAGATCCCAGTCGTGTTCGGACCGCTGGATGGCTTTGGATGCTTGAGCTCAGCTCGTGTCTCTTTCAGTCTTAATCACGTCCTTCTGCAGCAGATATTTCTCCAAATTGTTTAAAACGTTAAAAATTGAAGTTCTGTGTAAGATGATCCAGAAGGGATCAGTCGTCATCTCTCATGAAGATGACGAAGAGGACGTGACAGTTTAGATCAGGTCAGACTGTTTTATACGTCAGTGCTGTTTATGTATGAATATTTGCTTAATGTGTGTGTGTGTGTGCGTGTCTGTCTGTGTGTGTGTGTGTGTGTGTGTGTGTGTTTGTCTCTTGTGTTAATCAAACGTACAGTGAACGTTACTAACACTCCTTCCCGTTGTGCAGCATGAGGAATGCCAGTGGGCTGACTGCTGCTGACCTGGCCCACGCCCAGGGATTCCAGGAGTGCGCTCAAATTCTCGCCAATGCCCAGAACCTCCAACAGAACATGGCTCAGTCCCAGAACGGGACCTTTATAAACGGCACGAGCCCAAACGGGGGCCACGCTCACCCCACCATCCAAGGACGCAGTTTCTTGAACGGCGTTCCCAACAGAAAGAGGTCTTTTGATGGCATGGAGGCAAACACCGGGAAGAAGGCTCGGCCCAACGGTAGGTCGCCAGCTCAGCTGGGGGGAGGGAAGAACTCGGGTCGTTGTGACGGTTCTCCGAAGGTTCAACTTTCTCTTCCGGCTCCTAGGAGTGTGTGTGCCACCTGAACTGCTGAATGGGAACGGGCCACTAGGTGGTACCGGAGAGGCCCAGATGGAGAGCATGAACGTGGAGATGGCACCGGTCGTCACCTCAGGTGGGCCAGGAGGCTTTTCGTTTGGGCTCAGTGGGTTTGCACCACCACAAGGGACTGGGCTCATGGATCAGTGTGAAGACCAGGGGGGACAGGACGGGTCCAGTCCCACCACTAAAGAGCTGGAGGTCATCACTGTGGCGTCCATGCAGACGCCCTGTCGCTGCACCAACTCTTACGCTTACCTGTAGAGGGTGTGTGCGTGTGTGTGTGTGTGTGTGTGTGAGAGAGAGAGACAACACTCACTATTCCCATTTGTATTGTCTGACTTTTTTATGTTAAATGCGCAGGAATACATTTGTTCTGATTTCTAACTGAGCGGTGTGTAGCCGTTTGTGAGTGTTGTATTTGATACTTTTCCATGTAACTGAAAATACCTGGATGGATAAAAGTGCTTCATTTCTTTTCTATCTCCATATATCTTCAATGCATCCGTCCAGTTCCACAGATAACTGTCATTTAATGCTCAGTCTTTATAATAAAAACATGATTTTTTTGTTTTGCACAATTTCATGGCAGTGTTTGTATCATCAGTGAAAATGTGGCTTGTTTTTGGCTGAATAGAAAATATAATCAACGTTTTAAAAACATTCTTAAATTCTGCAGTATTACAAGAAACGGGGTATCACCTGAGGTATTGATCGGGTTTGAGCACCGCTTACCGGATTTACAGATTTGATGTACTGCAGTGTCTAAACTGGAGGAAGAAAAGGAAAAAAAAAAAAAAGATGACTCATGTACAGCTTTTAAATCTACTTTAATCAATAAAATTTATGTAAAATTAATGACCCGGCACTCTGAAGCTGCCCTTCCTGCTCGGCAGGAGCGTTTTCCAGAAACGAGGGCCTTTCGGGAGTCGTCTCCTGCACATCCACCGTCTCCATTTTCACCGCAGGAGCCAGATGTTTTAAAAAAAGAAGAAAAAAAAAGAATCCCTTAGAGGAAGATGTTTTAAGTCCTCCAAAATCCCCCTGTCAGGGAGGCTCTGTTTTCCAGATTGCCCTGGAGCTTCGGGCTGGACCGTACCGGATTGATTACATCTGTTGGTTAATTATTTCCAGCTTTTCATTTCTCAGTCTCACGTGGAGTCTCAACCGCTGCAGATTTCACCGTGGGAATAATTAACGCTGATGCTCCGTCATTTACTCAGCGGGGAAGACAAACTGTCGTGGTTTAGGTCATTTAAGGAGGAATGGTGCTTTCAGTCAATGTTGATAAGAAAAAGGAGAATAAAACGTTCCCACATACTAATCAACATTAGTAGTTTGTTTAATTTCACAATGAAGCTACTTTAGTTTTCTTTAGCAGAAGATGAGGATAATTGGAACAAAGTGTTTAGTACTGAAGTGTTTGTGTGGGCTCATTTGGTGGATATTTTTTATTATTTACACTATTGTGTTTGTTTTCTTGATATTGTCATATTGGTCTTTTTTTTTTT
>JAOWBL010000014.1:12947663-12970219 GCA_028564865.1 Zenarchopterus dispar | reverse complement strand
GATCAGAATGTGACCTACTCAAAACTAAGTCTCCGAGTTAGATAATGCTGAGAAGGGTATTTCACAACATATTGATCGTATTTTGTTTAATCCCAAGTAACAGAGAGCTTTTTTTCTTCCGATTTACTGAAATTAGGTCGGATGGTGGACTCTGGACACTCGTGCAGCCAGTAACAAACCTGCTTTACAAAAGTTGTGCAAAACAAAAGCAACCGAGCTTTTTTTTTTTTTGGTCCCACTCTCACTTGGACAGAAGCGGGGCTTTATCACACACTTAACGATGCGTATGTTCTTGTGACAATTTGTTTTGTTTACAGTGGGATGTGAGAGACACTGTGGGGGTTTTTCCTCAAACCCAGCAGCAGGAATGCTCCTTGGCCAGCAGCTCGACGGTGACTCACCTGAGGTCAATAGTACCGCGGGCAGCCAGGTGGAGCATCAGAAGTCTGTGAAAGCAGAGCAGTTGTATGACCATACCCTCTTCAGCACCATGCTTCTTTACCACGGATCCTAAAGTACCAGGGATCCTAAAGTACCAGGGATCTAGATGATGGGCCGTCTTTTTTGTTTGTTTGTTTTTTTTTGTCCGAATTTCATTTAAGCCTAAATAAGCATTCATACGCCTTAAATCCATTGAATGGTCAAGTTGTGCAACTATACTGGTGTTTTTGGATGAATCTGGACTCTAACTTAAGAGTGAAGTGGAGAAAGTTTGTGTAAAGCTTATATGATCGATCATACAGCAAATGTTAAAATACACTAAAGCATTTTGATGAAGCACTGCCATAACTTCAGTTGTTTGTTTCAAGTTTATTATTCAAATTCAGTTTAAAAACGTACAGTGTAACTCAATAAGAATTAAAAGGTTTTGCAGATGTTTAACTTTGAGGGGGTTTTTTTTCCTATCCTGTATGTATGCTTTTAAACATTGGTCTGTGCCCACTTATAACTTTTCAGGATTAAAGAGGTCTTCTGGGTGACAACTTTCTTCTGGTTAAAAGGTCCAGGTTCAGCTGGACGTGGTCATAGGTAGACAAACAAACAAAGCTCATACTCACTCCTATGTGTAATTTACAATTAACCTCAGCTTATATGTCTTTGGACTTTTGGAGGAAGCCAAAGTCAAACAAACCACAAAGCCTCTGACATTCTCTGCATATTTATTAGAAATTGCATATAAACACAAATTTTAAATCTTTTAATTTGTTATGGGGTATATATATATATTCACATATTTTAAAATATTGGTCATTTTATAGAGAGAATACAGCTCTAAATGTGGACCACCAGACCCCACTGCAGCTTCACGTGTGGACACACCACACCTGTCACCTTCATCATAGCTATACTGCACAAACAATACGTCACCGTAGCCACGCCACACGGGAGTCGAAGTTCTCGTGCGAAAAAGGGGGGAAACATTTATTATTTAATAAAGCCAACACTTATTTTTTTTTAATATATAATGCTTAAATATCATTTGATAAAGTCTCTAAAGTAGAATGTGTGTATGTAAAAGAATTATACGTTTCTGAAAAATATATATTTCTATTTAATTTGGAATTGACATTTTTTCTCACCCCTCTGTGAATGGTATCGTCCTATCGATCTCCGGACGGCCGGAGAGTCGAGGCTGCTTGAGAAAACGACGGAAAACGTCGTCGGCCCTGTCACCGGGATTACATCAAACTCCTCAAATAACATATTCATTCTAGTATCACGCCTCGATAAAAACAAGTTCTCAACAACACATTGTTAGTTTTAGTAACTATTTCACTGGTTAAGCCATGTCAACCCCGGCAAGAAGAAGACTTATGAGAGATTTTAAACGGTGAGTTCCGATAATGTCGTCAAAAAGCGGCTAACATTAGCCTAGCCGAAGCTAAAGTAACGAAGATTAATCTGTATAAAATACATTAATAACACACCCACTGTTGTTCGCCTCGGGTTTTCTGTAATGCTGAATATCTTATGTGAAATATCGCTAGATATTTAAGGGTAAAAGGTACAAGTTGATCGACGTTATGTTAGAGTTTATGACTGTTAGCCGCCTGCTAGCTGGTTAGCATTTAAATCTCCGAGAGGAACAAATTATTCATATTAATGTTCACAACACGGTATAACGCAGTGAAACTAACAATAATAGTTATTATATCATTGTCAAATCGTTGAGTTCTCACTAACAACTGTTTCCGAAAATGACATTGACACAAACTGAGTTTTTAATGGTAAATAGTTGTAGCTAGATTTTTTCTGAAATTATATTAAACACAGTTAACTTTTTATTCTTAACTTCTACATCAAACCTCGACCGAAGCCAGTGTGTACGCTTTTTGTAACGTCATCAGTTCATACTGTTGTTGTTTTAGTGAGGGGACGCTATGTCCACGTAGAAATGGTCTCTGCTGCTTCAAGGTGTGGATCAGATGTTGGTCTGCTTTTCCTTCAACCTCCTCCAGCACCTTCACAGACGTCTGTCAACCTCACGGGCCTCACTTCCCCTTTTGGGATTTAATATTTTGGGTTCCGGCCCGTCAGGATTATTTTTTTGCCTTTCCAGGTGTTTGGGGGGGCGTGGCCTCTCCGAACACACCTGGCCTAAGCTCTTCCAGATAACCTTTTGTAGCTTTGCGGCTTCTCACAACTTCATCTGGCACACGTTAAACTTTAAAGATTTCAGAGCAGCTGACAGGACTGGAGGAAGAGGTTTTTACGGTAAGCCAGGACTTTTATCTGGCACATCAAGGGTCTCCAGAACATTCTGGCAAGAAATTTGATCATATTTTAGTCCACATTGATCTTCAACACATCATGTAAACACATTGATCAGGACTAAACTCATCTAACTGCAGTTTTCTAACTGTACTGTAAGTTATTACTTTGCTAAATAAATAACTATAAAAAAATAAGTTGCAATAATGTGTGTTAAATGTAGCAGTGACTAAATGATTGTGAACTTTTGGTCGTAAAGGCTACAAGAGGATCCTCCAGCTGGCGTCAGTGGTGCTCCGTCTGAAAACAACATCATGGTGTGGAACGCAGTCATATTTGGGTACGAAACACAACAGCGAAAAAAGTATTGATCTTTGCACAGTTTTATGTGGAACAAATGAGCAAATACGTCTGTTCTTAAATCCCACAGGCCTGAAGGAACTCCTTTTGAGGATGGTGAGCATCTCACGCTGAACATGAAGCAGAAAACTTCGAGCCCCTGTTGACATGAAGCGTTTTGATGACTGAGTTTTCTGCATCTGTCATCACAGCTTTCCTTTCTTTTTCTTTTTGTTTTTCAGGTACATTTAAACTCATTGTAGAATTCACAGAAGAATATCCAAACAAACCTCCCACAGTACGATTTGTGTCGAAGATGTTCCATCCAAATGGTAGGACTGCCGTGATTGGTGGTTACAGGAGAACGTGATGTTTGTGGGTGGTGTGTAACTGTGTTTATCTTCAGTCTATGCAGATGGCAGTATATGTCTTGATATTCTACAGAACCGCTGGAGCCCCACGTACGACGTGTCCTCTATTCTTACATCTATCCAGGTAAGAAATGTCAACACTACAAGGTTTGTTAGCTAATATGATGCATGAAATGTAAACTTAACTTGGAATTTGTGCTTTTAAAGTTTGTTAGCTTATTAACAAATCATTGAGATGTTTACCAGACTCGGATGACAAAAAAAACCCAACTATTTAATTTATTTTTTTTGTTTCAGTCTCTGCTTGATGAACCAAACCCCAACAGTCCCGCCAACAGTCAGGCGGCTCAGCTGTACCAGGAGAACAAGCGGGAGTACGAGAAGCGCGTCTCCGCCATCGTAGAACAAAGCTGGAGGGACAGTTGACCTGACGGTCCCCGCCGCGTCCGTCTCCATTATTAATCCGTGTGTGCTGCAAGTTTTAGTGGAGTATCTCATCATTTTTGTCCCCTCACACTTTTGATTTTAAGCTTTTTATGCACTTTACCTTCAAGTTTCCTCTTTTTTTTTTTTTTGGTTACTAAAAGGTTTTGTTTTTTTCATCGTACCCTCTCATAAAGTCCATCAGGGGAAAATACGCTGAATCCTGCCTTGGTGTTTTGTCGGTTTGGACTCGAGGGCCATTATTCAAAACTAACCCGACGTTCTTTCTTGTTCTAGTAACTTCCCATGACTCACGTTATGGTTTACAAAATACTCAACAGTTCAGTTTTGGGTTCATTTCAGATGTGTAACTTGATTGTTTTTTTTTTTTTTCCTCAGTAGGCGGGTGGATAATGAGCAGCCTGATAATCACGGACAATAATGAAATCAGACATCTTTACACCACGTCTTTTGCTGTGTTGTGAACTGTTACATGCATGATAGTGTATTCACCATCCTGTTAATTTCTCGTGTATATAAAGAAACCTGCAAGTGAAATTATGTACAGATTTTGCACTGGTTGTCCCCCATGTAACTTTTTTCCAGAACTTGTAAATAAAAAAAGGCAATACATCCTTACAGGTGATGCTTTTATTGATGCCTGTTAAATTATGAGTCAAAAGACTTGTGTTGAACAATGTTCTGGTGGACTCTGGTACTGGACTGGAGACCTCTACTGCGGCTGATCTGAAATCTGCTGCTAAAGTTACATTTAATACACTTTTAACAATTCTTCGACTAGATTTGTGGAAGATTAAAGACTCGTTTTACTTTGATCCTGTTTTCTACCCACAAAACCACATTTATGGTACCGATTTTTGCACCCGCGTGAATTTCTTTTTCCGTCAACGCGTTTATTGTTTCTGTGAACTACGAACTTTATTCAGACGAGAAGTAATGCAGATCATAAAATGTAGTTAAAGGTTTTATTTGTTAAATGACGAGCTATAATTGAGTACGAGGTGCTTTCAGCATGATGGGAACGACGTAAATGCAGAACATGCACATGGTCCACTCAGAAACATCCAGGCAGAAGCTGGCGCTGCTTCTCGGCTCTAACACGGTTACAAAAATAACTTTTTACAAGATGCCTTTCATCAAAGTGTTTGAAATGGGAACAAAGTCGCACGGGGACGTTTCCTCCACTGGAGCGTCCACTGGAGCGGCAGGTGGAGCTACCTGTTGTAGGCCCTCTCCTTCTTGGCCCGCTCCAGAGCCTTGTCCATGGTCTTTTCGTTCTCGCCTCTGCACTTGGGGCAGAACCACTTCCCTTTGGGTTTGTGGTGGAGCCCGACGCAGGAGAAGTGGAACCACTCGATGGGACATTCGTCGTTGTCGCAGCCGATCATCTCGCCGTAGGACACCTGCTCGCACAGACAGTACGTGGGCTCGTCCGGGTCTATGGGCAGGTCCGGAGGAGACACTTCCCTGTCCGGCTTCCCTTTGGACCGTTTCTTTTTCTTGGACGTCTTTGCTCTCTTTTCTCGAGACGCCCCGACGTCTTCGGCGTGATCCAGGTTCCCGTAGCTTTCGCGGTTTTCTCCGTTCTTCTGCCGTCTGGACCGTTTCCCTCCGGCTTTGTCTCCAGAACCGGAGCCGGGAGTGACCTCGTCCCGCTTCTTGTCGTGGTGGCCCGGTTTCCCCGGAGTGACAGCTGCCGATGAGGACGACATCAAGGACGATGCGGTGGTCGTCAGGGACGCTGCGGTTGCTATGTGACCTTCTGGGGCTTCTTGGGAGGAGAGGAGAAGCTCAGAGTGCCAGTCTATTTGTCGGGTTCGGTTCTCCACCAGCTCCACCTGAAACAAAGAACAGGGGTTTTTTGTTCCCCCCCTTTTTAAAGTCTTTTAACTAAAAGAAGACAAATGTTCTTATTAAGGATAATAAATGAAGAACGACTCTGGCTAAAACGCCGTCAGCAGCTGATACCTGGTTCCAGTCTTAAACATCATTCTCCTGCTTTTATTACCATACTTCCTGTTTCAGTAACTTACAGGTAAAAAAAGCAACAAATATTAAGATTAAAATTCAGTACAACTGTGAACGTCCCTAAATAAAACTCTTGTTCACCTTTTAATGTAGTTGAGATGTAATTCCCCGTTAACATGCGGGCCCGGTTCTGTCCTCGTGAGCTGGGAACATCCAGAAAAACCTGCCCGCGACCTTTTAAACCCTTCTTTACGTACCATCTGACCAGCAATCTGGATCTTCTCGTCGCCGAGCTCCTGACTGCGGATCAGCGCCCTCTGAATGGATAACTGAAGTTTGCGCCTCTGAAGCGAGTCGGACTCGCGGCGGTACCGCTCGTAAGCGTCATCCAGCTCCTTCAGAACATCTGCCCACAAACAGAAACAAACAAAAATAAGAGAGTAAAGCAACTCTTAAATCAGCTCAAAGACAAAAACACCGACTTTCAGGTGTTACTTGTTATGTTGGATTATTTTCTGTTTCCTGAAGTTTTGGTGAAAAAAACAAACAAAACAACTGCTTTTGGTGATGTGTTGTTGTTTATTTGACCAGTTCACCTTAAAAGCTGTAGTTTCATGTGAAACTTTATTTTAATTCTCAATGTTTCCAGTTTAAGTGGATTCAACTTTATTTTAAAATAGCAAATATCATTTTCAAATTGATCACAACTGTCCCAATTATAATTTTGTGCACTTCAGTATGTTTCTTTAATTCTGTGCAAAAAAAGATCAATTAATTTCTCGTTCATGTAAAGGACAAAAGCTAAACACATTGTAGGTTTAAAAAAAAAAGCTTTTAAATTAGATTAGCACATAAATCAAATGGTTATTGTCATGTGTAAATATTCAAGTTTCATTGTAAAATGAAGAAGTGTATAATTGAAACCTTTTATAATAATTACAAACAGATAGATGGACTGTTGGACCTAGTTTGAACAACTTTTTTTTTTTTTTATATCTAACTAACTTTGGAGATTAAAAAAAAACATTCAAATGCTGTTAATTTACTCGTGTAGTTTTACTCCACACTCAATACTCCGAGGAAAAATAATGGATTTACCCTTTAAATCCATCAGAAACATCTCTGGGCTTCATCACAGTTCATTTATGAACATTAATTATCAAGTAAAGCATTAAACTGCACAACAATTATTTTCAGAACCTGCCGAGTACTTTGCCATGACTTGGAAAAATAAAGGCGGGCCCATTTCACCAGCGGCGCCGATACCTGCCTTGATACTTGGCATCGATTTCTCTCATGAGGGACACGCTCCTCTGCAAGTCAAACGGCAGCGACTCCACCAGGTCCAAATACTCCTCCACATAATTCACCACAACGTGGCCCGGGTCACCGTTGGTCGGGTTCAACATTGCGGGTCGTCTTCACCCCGGGACACTCCTACACCTGCAGGGACGTTGTTCGTGGTTAAATGGCATTTCCTGTCAGACACCAAACCTGGAAAACACTTCTGTAATCCAGATTACTGGGCTTAACACGCGAGAGGAGGAAAAGGACGGAAAATGGGAATTTATCCTGAGTTTTCTGGAAGTAATTTACAAAAACAAACAAAGTTGACACCATTTCACTGCATTTTAAAGCACCGAGGGCCCCTTAAACCAGATCCATAAATGAAATAATAATGATTCTGCCCAGTTTAAAAACTACAAAACACTAACAAAAATTGTATGAAGTAAAGAAAGCATAAATAGTGAAGAATAAATAAAAGACAAAAATTTGACTTCATACTTCATACTTGACTACCTGAAGTATTAAGCACAAATAAAACAGAAGGTATTATTTCTTTAAGATTGTGACTTCAAATGTGGATTAATCGAGAACCAACGCTTTACTATTGACAACAACAACAAAAACAACAACAATAATAATACTGAAGTTAACGAGTCAACACTGCTTTTCATAAAGTAACTGTAAAATATCGCCGTTTACAAGTTGGAAACTTCCATAGACTCTCAGTAAAGTTTAATTTCATTTTGTTCGTTTGAAGTCTTTCATTAAGTTGCAAATATTAACGAATTATGACGGATTAATGTAACAGATTTATTAACCCTCAAAATAACGCTAACAGTCCCCGCATTCCCACTAATAAACGGAGATAACAAACTGAGCATTTTATTAACGATTCGGCTAAACGTTATATAAACATATACTTGATAGGAAAAAGTAATTTAATCACTTTAAAAACGATTTTTGTTCCATTTGCGTCGACGTAACTGCTAGCTAACTTAGCCTGCTAGCTTGATGACGTTACAAAGCATGAAACGTAAACTAGTAGCAAACTGTACCCTACAATGGTAAACCTTAGGTTAAACCGCTCATATAAAATCTTACCTGTTGATATTAATATATATTTTTCCTGTAACTAACTTGGTCCGTTATTTGGATGCTAACAGCGTTAGCCTCTGCGGCGTATGAACGGTTAGAGTTATGCGCATGCGCGGGAGTAGAGCGGCAACAATAGCCGAGAAATCGCCGAGACGTCGGTGGAAATAAATAACCCCACGGAGCGAGAATTTCAGACAGTTCTGGTTCATTAGAAAGGCTTCGTTCACTGCCTACATGTCGGTCTATCACATCATGAAAAGCACGACTTCACTAATGACAATAACTTAATTTTTGGACTCCCTAATGCTTTGACACAAAGCAGGAAATCCAACATAAAAAAACCGCTTATAAAACTGTTGTATAAACGTCTCTTGTAAATAAAGGCAAATTGTCACACTGTTCTCTGTAGTTTGGATGTACCATTTCAGTTAACCTTTTTTTTCCTCCAATAACCTCAATTGCCAGAACGCTGAAGTTAGTTTCCGTTTCGACATAAAGCCAAACGTTGAGTGAATTTTAGAGAAATAACGTCTTCATATACCAGGTCCAGTTAAAGAATACTAAATAAATCAAAAATAAAAAAGCAGATTTAATGGGAATTAATCATGGGTTTTGATTTGTGAAACATTCATTTTATGTGTAAAAATGCAACAAAGGGCCATTAAATTGATTTTAATGACACATCACCTTAAAGCAGGTTCGATAAAAGTTGCTATAGTTACACTTCTCAAGTCTGGATTAAATTATGTCTCAAACAGCAAAGACTACATAAAAATACAGCTTGTGTTTTTATTTTTATTTTTCAACAATAAGATTGTAAGAAGAAGCAGAAAAAGGCCCTCTCATTCTTTACAGTTAAACCACAACAGACTGGCTCCAATTTAAAACTGCATCATTTTGATTATTAGACGATGTCTAATTATCTCTTAGATAGTAAAAAAAAGAAGAAAACAGTTTGTTTTTTTTGTGAAACCTTTATTCTACGCAAGTTTGAGCAGTCTCAGTATTGTGTTTTTTTCATGATGATGATGATTATTATGATCTGGTCTAAGGTGGTCTAACTGTTAAAAAAAAAAAAGAATAGAACAAGTGTTTCATAAATCAAAAACTGTATTTTATATTCTTTTCGATCTAACATATAATTTAAGTCAGACTTGAGCGATCTAACCTGGTCTAACCTGTTTGTTTTGTTTTTTTTTTTCCAGCTGAGCCTGTTTTCTAACGTCAACGTTTATCTCCTTCTTCGGGACCTGGAGAAAGTGACACACGTTTTCATAACTTGATTATTTTCGTTGGTGTGAACCACACATCCATCCAACACCAGCAGATGGAGAAACATGCAGCTCCCCGACTTTTAACTGGTAAGAAGAAGAGGGACCACATCTCCTCACTGACTTCCTGTTCAGTTTAGGATCAGTTCTAACGGGTCATTATTGGCTGTCAGACCCATGAATGGTCCAGCACCTCCATATCTGACCGAGTTACTTCATGTTCATGGTCCAGCGAGATCATAAAGGCCATCTGGTCCGTTCTTTTAGAGAAACTCAGAACAAAACTCAAAATAAGTTTTGAAGGTCGCAGCAAATAAAGTGAGGAACAAACGTCCGCTGAGGATCAGATCTGCTCCAACATCCGGACCTTTTAAATCTCTGTTTCAGGTCCATCTACCCTCCTCGGCTTCTGGCACAGTTTCATCCCAACAGTTTCATTCATTTTATTGTATCTTTTAAATTTAGTCTTATTAGATTTATCATTTTATTGGTTAATTTTCAAGGTGTTGCATTATATTTACTCATTATTTGATATTAATATGTCTAATCGATTGTGTTTGATCATTTTATGGAGCACTTTGGTTTTAAATATGCAGTCTAACTAAAGTTGACTTCACTTTTTCCATTTTCACAAACAGAAGAAAGGTTTCACAAATCACAAACTGTGTTTTATATATTTCTTACTACTAATGAATTACCATGTAAACTTTATTTATAACTCACTTTAAAAACAACCACAGAGGAAACAAAGTGATGAATATAACTGAACCGAAAGAGAAAAGAAACATAAAACAGATAACAGCATCAGACATGAAAAAAAACAACATATTTGAATTTGAATATCTAAGAAACGAACCCTGGTCTAAAGGGGTTTAAATCTAAAAAACAAAAACAAACAAAAACAGTCAGTTTAACTTGTTTATATTTTCATAAGTATTGTACAAGATTCATAAATTAAAAACAATTCTTTATTTATTTTTCATCTCAGAGATAATTAGTCTGAGTTTGCAGTCAAAGTATTGCAGTTTTTTAAAAACTATTAGTTTTAAAGTTTAAAGACGCGCTAACACGCAGAGGACGAATCGGAAACTAACTTCAGTTCAACATTACCGCTGAAATATCGCCCCCTAGTGGCGGTTGGAAGCAAAACACGTCCCTCCGTGACGTCACGTAACTACAAGCTGGCCAAATATAAAGTCCACGGACCCTTTTTAAAACGAAAAGAAAAACTGGATTTTGGCTTTAAATCTAGAGAATATACACTAAAAAAAAATATCACATTTTATTAATAATTCTATGTTTAAAACACCCTACTCTGTATGCCTATTTCACTTCTATTACTTACAGAAAAAAAAAAAAATTATATATATATATGTATATATATATATATATATATATATAATATAAAATTTGTGTAATAAAAAAAAAAAAAAACTTTCCCTTTGTGCACTTATGTTTACATTTTCTGATGCAAGGTCCTTTGACCATAATTATGTACATAAATGATGTAATGTGTCCAAAAACAAAGACACACTCATTCAAATCATATTTATTCTTTATTTAAAATTCAAAGAAGCTTATAGTTTTGTTTTCATGTAACCGTCCGTCTCTTTGGTGCCTTACAGAGAATTTGGCAACCTTAATGCTTTTGGTGCGAGGATTCAGCTTTGATTCGACTCCAGAGACGGAGCTCCGCGCTCGGCTTTTAAAGTGTTTCATTAAATACACTTAAAAGTGTGTTTTAAGTCCATCAGATCCAGTCCAACGTCCAGTCCTCGGTCAACGCCAACACCTCGCTCCAGCACATCAAAAAAAAAAAGAGACTACTTTAGGAAAGCAAATTGAAACATTTACTGTGAAGGTTTATACAAGGTTTGGGCCGGTTTCAGCTGTCAAACAGCTTCCTGAAGGCCGGGCCGATCTCCTGGATCATGTCCGAGGTGGTGGTGGACCTGCCGTGGCGCTGAAACGCTTGGCTGTTGCACTGTCGGGTCAGCGAACAGGCGCCAAACGCTGCCACGACCGACGGGTTCACGCTGAGGGAAGGTAAAAGGTCCAGGTTCAGGAGACAGAGGAACACAAACAAACAAACAAAAACAAAAACAAACAAGCACCGTCACCTTCTGAGCGTGGAGGCGGCGTGGGCCCAGTGGGCCAGAACCCCCATGGATCCAGACAGGAGGTCTCCTTGTCCGCCACATCTTCTCCCGCTGCCCTCGACGCTGCAGGAGTAAACTACAAACGCCAGACCAGAGACGGCCGACGGGAGTCAGGACGGGTTTACTCGCCGTCGAAGAAAACAGAACCACAACAAACATCTGACGTCGTTTAATCGTGGTTCAAAAGAATCGTTTAACAAAATGAACCCAGACTCTTAATGATCAAACACCTCCAGATGTTTCCGCAGATGTTCAGATCAGTCCAGTGTTTGAGTGTTTCTTGGCTGGTTTTAGTTGTGTTTTGGGTCGGTATCCTGTTGAAGGTCACATGACCAAGTTTTCTGACTCTGGACACCAGATTTGTCTCCAGAAGGTCTTGATGGTCTTCAGATTTCACCGTACCTTCACAGACTGAAGAACCTGAACCAGATCAGAACCGGGCCTCCTCCATGGTTCACAGACCAGAACGGAGCCTCCTCCATGTTTCACAGATCAGAACCGGGCCTCCTCCATGGTTCACAGACCAGAATCGAGCCTCCTCCATGGTTCACAGATCAGAACCGAGCCTCCTCCATGGTTCACAGACCAGAACCGAGCCTCCACCATGGTTCTCAGATCCGAACCAAGCCTCCTCCATGGTTCACAGATCCAAACCGAGCCTCCACCATGGTTCTCAGATCCGAACCAAGCCTCCTCCATGGTTCTCAGACCAGAACCGAGCCTCCTCCATGTTTCACAGATCAGAACCGGGCCTCCTCCATGTTTCACAGATCAGAACCGGGCCTCCTCCATGGTTCACAGACCAGAACCGAGCCTCCTCCATGGTTCTCAGTCGTCTTCTTTTCTTTGAAGGCTTCATGTTTGTGATCATGGAGATGATGAGACTTGTCCAGAAGCTCCAGTTTTGTCTCATCTGTCCAGAGGACGTTCTCCCAGAAGGTTCCTGGTTTGTTTATATACATTTAGACAAGTTCTAGTCTTCTTTTTTCTGATGATCTTCCAACACTGGAGTTCTCCTCGGTGGTCCAGCAGTGGTGGATGATCTGACACTGATGGACCCTGAGGTTCACCTTGAACCTCTTTGGTTTCCATTCATCCATCAGTTGTCCTCTTGTGTCCACGTCCACGGAGGTTGTCTTCAGCCCTGTGGAGACTAAACTTCTGAGTGAAATGTCCACCTGTCGTCACAGGAACACAAAGCTGCTTGGAGATGATCTTCTAGTCTTCAACATGCTGGTCCAGAAGGTTCTCCTGACCTCCTCAGACATGTCTCTCCTCGACTTTCCAGAAAAACCAACTGATTTGTCCAGTTTCATTCACTTTTTTTTCCTTTGATGATTCTGTTGAACCACGATTCAAAAACGTCTGATTTTCATTCGTTAACGTTCACTAAACTAATTTCCATAAACAAGTTTCAAGTTCCTCCCGGGACTTTTTCTCTCTTTGATCGTTGCGTAAAGTCAAGTTTTGTACCAACCCTTGCTGCCGTCTGAGATGAGGTCGTGCTCCCCCTTCAGCACCAGGGTGAGGTTGCCCATGGCAACGCTGAGCTGGAGGACGCTGCGCTGATGGTCGCCGCTGTTGACGGGCTCGCTGAGCTGAACAACGACACACACACACAACAGTTAACCCACCGAAAACCCGATCAGCCAGAACCGAGCCGAGCCGGGACCCACCAGCGCCTCGTACAGTCGGGTGAACTCCATGAAGTTGGGCGTGAGGATGCCCTTCTGGTACCCCTGGATAACAGATGGTTGCTGGGTAACCAGCCATAACCCGTCCTGTGGGAACACGTGACGCCCATGTGACTCTACGGGTAATATTCCAAGTGTCGAACGGTTCTGAATCAGAACTTACCGCATCGATGACTATCGGGATATCCTTCGCTTTGGACCTTTCAATCACTTCCTGAAGAAGAAGAAGAAGAAGAAGAAGAGTTTCTTTTTACCCAAAACTTATTGTAAACTAAACAAATGCTGCCCAAAAAACAAGAGAGGTCATCTGGAGGTCAAGGGTCACATGCCTTGGCTGTTTTCAGTAAGAAGTCTTCCCGTCCCAGACCCGGTCCCACCACGAGCCCGTGGAGCCGTGGGAGCCACTTCTCGATTTCCTCCACCGCATTCGGGCCGTCCCTTGATAGACACAAAAATGAGAACGTGTGTGTGTGTGTGTGTGTGTGTGTGTGTGTGTGATTGACACTTTTAAACAAACACGACAAAATAAAACTATTTTTTTGTCTTCCACAACATCGATGCTATCAAACATCTTCATAAAGAAGTCAAAAAGTTTCTGTTTAAGCTGATTTAAATTATAGAAATAACCCAAAGTGTCTCAGAACGGGTTTGGACCGGCGGGTGAATCCCGCCCAACTTAAAACAAAAACAAAAACAAAGAATAAACATCTGACTGAAATAAGACCGAGATGGTTTCGGCCCAGACGGGAGGCGACCGGACCCGACTGACCGGGTCCGTACTTACAGAACCGGGTGAACGATGAGCTCGGGGCTGTAGGACTTGATCACGGTCGCCGCCTCTTTGGTGCAGAAGACGTGAGACAAGTCGGCGCCCTGGAAACGAGAGAAAAGAGCCGTCAGGGAGGCGGGAACCAGACGGGCGAGCATCCTCGGAGGTTCGGGGGCGGAGCCAGACGAGGGAGCATCCTCTGAGGTTCGGGGGCGGAGCTTACCACTTTCAGCGCCGAGATGGCAGCGAAGTACGGCGCTCCTGTGTAGCTGTTGGACGTAAAAAAAATAAAACATTAGGGGAAATGTTCCAGTCGGGGTCGGATATGGAGGGGTGGGGCTTGTGCGGGGGAGGGGGCGTACTCTTGGCATCCTCCGATGATCCCGATTCGTCCGTCCTGTCCCTTGTGCTTCTTGGACGTCAGCGGCGGGACGATGCTCTTGACGAGCGAGACGAGGTCGTCGTCCATGCCTCTCTGGGACGACGAGCCCAGACTGAAGTAGCGCTCGAACACTGAGGAAGCAAGCAAAGGGAGCGCTGTGAATCATGGGATACCAGACTAGTCCGAGTCCAGGCCGAGCCCGGCTCGTCCCGCGTGGGAACAGAACCTGAAATGAAACGAGTGACCCGAGCCCAGAACCTTCAGTTCACGCCCGACCTGCCTTCAACCCACTCCCCCTGGAGGCTCCACCCACGACACCAGAACTGGTACCTAAAGCCTGCGGGTCTGTGTTCAGTGAGTGGTTCTGATGGGCGGGACCGTCCGTCTGGGGCGAAGGGCGTCTGTGGCGACCGGACGAGCCGTGCGGGTGAGACGGGGAGACGCCGAAGATGACCGGAGCGCGGGCGGGCGGCGGGGGCGCCGCCTTGGAGGGCGTGGCCGCGGAGCCGGGTCGGCCCGACGACACGCCGGAGAACATCTGACCCAGCATCTGGAGCATGTGCAGCTCCCTGGCGTGCTCGGCCTCCCGGCGCCGGTCCTCGGCCTGCAGGCGCTGCTCCTCCACGCGGTAGAAGCTCTCCTCGGCCTGCGCGCTCTGCTCCAGGAACTGCTCCATCAGCTTCTCCATGGGGAAGTTGGAGCGCCGCTTCCTGGGCCGTTTGGGCGTCCTGGCCGAAGCGTTGCTGGCGGACTGGCCGCCGTTCGGAGGTCTGGCGCTGGCGCCTGATGGCGAGAGGGGACAGTCATGTGACACGCCTTAAAAACATGCGTCAACTACAGACGTGGTCATTACGATGTCACGGACTGATTTTTCCTTCATTAAAACTGTAATCAACTACACGCACACGTGTTTACGACTACTAAAATAAATAAAAATAAAAATGTTAACACTTAATGACAGAAATAGAAAAGCTGCAGTTCCTGCACTGACCAACAGGGGCAGGCTTCAGTTTATCCACCTCAACGTTAAAATGTCAAACTTTACAGCAGAAATAAGCAAAGTTAAAGGTTTCAAAAAAATGAAATAAAATTTGACATCCACGGTTAGATTTTATATCCATGACAACTGTGCAGCAGGGGGTGATTTTATTTTATTTTATTCTTTAAACATATCACATTAGAAAATGTATAATTAGGAGTATGGAGCTTTGTGAAATTTAAAATAGTTTCTTTTCTGTAAAAGTTAGCAGTATTAGTTAATGAAACTAAGTTTGATTGACATGAGGTGGGCGTGGCCCCAGGGCCTGCTCAGTCAGCAGCACCTGTGGGTGACGTCACGGACGGCTTGTCCGGTTATTGTCGGGTCTGTGGCTTCGTGGGTGCATCTCTGCTGATAACTAACAGGAGGAGGGGGGCCCACTTACCGCTGTTGCCCACGGTGACTTTGACCGGAATGGGGATGGGGACGGTCGGGTACTCCAGCTTGACCTCGGTCTCGGCCGGATACAGACACTCTCCCGCGCCCTCCGAGTACGCGTCCTGAGCATCCTCTCCATCCTCCTCCAGCCCATCCCCGGCCTCCTCCGCCCCCGCCCCGCCGTCCATCAACTCCTGCGGGTCGATCGCCGGCCGGTTGCTCAGAATCCGCTCCATGGTGTCGTAGAACTTGCAGATCTTGTGGTACTGGCCGTTGTTCCGCAGGTTGCCCTCCTTGGCCAGCAGGTACTGCCTCTTGAGGCTTTTGATCCGGACCCGGCATTGTTCCGGCGTCCTCTCGAAGCCCATGGCCCCCAGCCTGCGGGAAACGTCGCGGTACACGAAGCTATTTCGGAAGTTTCCATCCAGCGCCGTCTGGATGTCCTGCTCCCCCCAGATTTTCAGCAGCGTCCTGGTCTCCACGTCCGACCACAGGAAGCCCCGCGTCGTGTTCGCCTGCATGGCCCACGGAAGCAGGGCTCCTCACAGCATAACCTCCAGCTCAAGTTGAACGGAGATGTTGTTGACACTGCAGATTATCATGGACGTCTGGTCCGGATCTTTGATCCTCGCCGTATCAAAACCACGCGGCGCCGCTAACCCAAACAACGTCTAGTGGCCATTTTGATACCTTTGAAGGACTTTGGGTGGTTAGAATTAAACTTTAGCATCGTAACAGTAACGTGTACGTGTCAGGTCTTTGTAAAATACAGCTATCCGTCAGTTTTATTCCTTCACGTCGCTATAAAAACCAGTCGCTTAGCATTTTTGTGATAAACTGAATCTGGGTCAGCTTCCTATCAGTTTTGGAAACCTTCGCCGTCTTTGGGGAATTTCCAAACTGACCTCTGATCAGCCATCGGAGGTTCTCCCCCCCGCCCCGCGGACACCCGCTTATCATGTGTCTGCCAGGTCCTAAAGCCCCTCGTGTACGTCAACCGTCAACCCAAACAAAACACTACGGTTGTAAGACTTAGCTTACAGCTATGACGTTATTGCAGGTAAAAGACATTTAAAAAGGTTTCCACTTCCACGTTACCTTTCTCGTTCATACAGATGAACGTGGCGACAACCGACAGAGCAACTGGAATCAAGCACAAGGCAACCTGTGTCTGAATATGCAGAGGCATGTTGCCGTTGCTTGTCTAAGTGCGACCATCGAAAACTCGGAGCTCCCCCACGCGTGGAAGACCTTCTTCTTACCTAAAGTGTAAACGCGCTTCAACGCTGAAAAGTGTCCAGATATTCTGATCATGAGGCGTTTTGTGTCCGTTCAGCTGTACAGGAAGATAACGTTGATGATGCCTTCACGGCTCCTCGGACACAGCAGCACCAAAACAAGCGATAGCTGGCCGGAACTAGCACAAGGTTGCACTTCATTTAAAGGAGCATTTTAGACGTAAAACAACCTAAGGTCAAAGGTTACATGTAAGGAGTGTAACATTTAATTAGGAACCAAAACAATGTGAATTGAAGCAGTTTTTAGAGCCCAATATGTATTTGCAGCAAAACTGAAATTTATATTAGCACAAGGAGCAATGGAGTAACACATAAATTGCTATTTTAAGCCTCCAACAAGACTAAAATGTGTTATTTTATTTAAGTGATAGTGTGGGTAGGTTTCATAAAGACAAACCAGGGTCATTTTAATTTTGTGTGTGGTGAAAAAGTTCATGAATCATTAAGTCCGAGCAATCAACTACCGATACGCTGTCAATAGATGTTACAGAAATGTAGGAGCAGTCATGGTTCCACAGACCTAAAATGGTATTTATACATTTATCACAATATAGGCAATTATTAGAAGAATAGTCTGTGAATTTTCCTCCTTTTGCATCGATTGGAAGTAGTTTCCAAACATCTGTAGTCGACTTGTACGGACTTATGACAAGGAAGCAGTGACTGGACAAAATGCCTGAATTAAAAAGTCCTTTTAAGCCTCTTTGCACACACATGAACTTAAACTTGCCTTGGTTTGTCTATAGGCGCCATATCCGTGCTATCGCTTAAGTAAAATGACATTTTTGAGTGTCATCTGAGGCTTCAAATGCAATATAGTCAGCCATAAAACTCTTACTTGGGATATAAAAGGTTATCACCTCTTCTTTTCCCCCTTTAGTAATAATATAGTTTAGTTTTCAGAAATTGGTTTTTAGTGTTTTCCATAAAGTTGTGAGGAAACATCAGCAGACTTTAATGTACTTTAATGTTTGTGATTTACATTGACATCTGTTTTCTAGAGAATAAAAATCAGACTGTTTAAGATGTATGTTTTTTATTTACTTGAGTTTTGACTTTAGTAAATGACATTCATGTTTTATTTTATTCCATTAAACGGTCTTGTCCATTTTTTAAATTATTTATTTAGTCCTCCTGTAAAAACTATTCTTGGTATTTTACCAACCCACTTACATTCTTGGAAAAACCTCTGGAAGTAATTTTCTTCACTCCCAAGACGTAATTGTTTAAACCGCACCTAAAGTCCTAACTGAGACGGGGAAAAGGCATTTAAGTAACGCGTTTCCTTTCGTTTGGAATGAGCTCCAAACTCACTTGAACCTCAGGGATCTGGTCTCATTACATGACTTTAAACATAATTTAAATATTTTACATGCATCAACTTCTGGTTGTAAATGTTATGACTGATAACTGTCCGTCATAATTACAACCTTTGAAACCTATAAAGATCTAAGAAAGCATTGAGTTTAACGTTGGTGATCTTTGAAGACATTGTTGGTCTTTTGAGGTTCCTATGGAGACATATTATGTATATATTGTCATTATTTGTGTTTTTAAATTCTCGTGGTGCCTGACTGGGCCTGAAAAAGAGGTTTTAAACCTCAAAGAGTTTCTTTTCCTTGTTAAATGAATGTCAATAATTAAATAATGATAATATTTCATTTTATTTAGTTAGTTAGTAAAACTTTGATGGTTTTAAGCCTGGACCTAATGTTATCTTTTTTTTTTTTTTTAGGTTCCAGAAAAGAGAAGAAATGCAGTTGTACCTCAAACTAACCAAATTGCGACAGATCCCTGTTGCAGCATGTTTTTAAACCATCGCTGTTATCACCGGGGCAGTTCTTGTATGTCAGCATTAAAGTTTGAGGACTACTACTCTCCACGCTGACAGCCTTGCAGGACGAGTGCAGCGTCGTGCTTTTTGTGCCCTGAGTTTTGACTTATAGGAAAGAACAGTTTCTGTGAAAACATCGTCTGCCCTCAGAGAGGCTGTCAAGTCTGCTTTTCCAGCTCATGAATGTCCATTTCTCATAACTATAGTAATTTACCATAATTTAACGTAATCTGGTCTAAAGACAGTCTAAGGAGTAGGTTGAGATAATCAGTACATTTTAAAGGTTACATCTCTGGTCTTCCACATGCAGAGCTAACGCTGGAGGCGGAGCAGCTGTACTTTACGTTTATGTACTTTGTCTGGATCTGCTCCCACGTCCACGTGGGAATAGCATCAGACAGCCAATCAGGAGACAGAGTTGTGTTTCTTCAAAACAAACAGGGTGAAAGTGTGAAGTGGGTCAGTGTGGGAGGGTTATTTTTGCTTTGGGGTTTTGTTTCTGGGAATGTGCACAGAGCCCCAAGCAGATGATTTCAACTTTATACACCACCACGATGAAGTTGGAGAAAAGAAAAAAGAAAACAAAAATCAGGATCAAGGTTTAGACTTTCAGTTTTAATCTAAGAGGTTTCTATTTTAATTGAAGGTCTGAAGCTGATGTCGTATATGGCGTCATGAAGCCTAAGGTGGGGCCAATCAACAGTTTAGCTCATTATTGGAAATATAAAAAATTAGGAAAAATATAAAACTCATGAATTTAACAACAAAAGCCTGGAAGACTAAAGGAAAGTTTGGAGAGAGAAAGCAACTGCAACATCGTGCTGGAGACAGTATCATGATATGGGCACCGCTAGTGGAAACTGTGGAAAATGTCAAGTCTAAAACGTGAAATTAGAAGCTTCGATTTCTGAATGAAAACTGAAAGAAAAAAGTGGTGTAGCCGTTTGATTGAGCCCAGTTTATCCACCACGGATTTAATCCTGATCGAGACATTTGAAATGATTTTTACACATATGAATATAAAGAATCATAGCTTTCCATAAACTTGTTAAAATAATTCATTATGACTAAAATAAAGTGTGTTATTCCACTCTGCTCGTTTTGCCTTTTTTCAACAAGGCACACAAAAAAAAGACTTTTAAAGCCCTCATCAGAAAACCTACGGGTGACGTCACATGTGGGTTGTCCAGTTCTTCCGATGAAGGAGCCTGGAAGACAAAACTCGGGTGAAAGCGTTCTCCGTGGACTTCAGTTCTTCACCGACTTCCTGTTAAGACCTCAGTCACTTTTTGAAGTTTAGACTCGGACGTGGGGCTTTGAGGATGAGCCCACGGCGGATGGTCCACACTGTCAAAGATTAACCCGCGTGAAATGTTTTGTACGCGCTAGAGCGCGACTCCACGGCAGAAGCGAAGCCCCGCCGGCGGCCCCACGGGAGCCAGCATGCCCGACGTGTCGAAGATGAAGAAACCGGACGTGAAGGTGGTGCTCCTGGGGGACATGAACGTGGGAAAGACCTCGCTGCTCCACAGGTACATGGAGAGGAAGTTCAAGGACACCATCAGCACCGTGGGAGGCGCGTTTTTCCTGAAGCAGTGGGGCCCCTACAACATCTCCATCTGGGACACAGCTGGTAACATCTGCTTCTTCACCTCCCTCCTGTCTTTTCTTATTCCTGTCCTATCATCTGCTCCACCGTGTTATTTCTCTACCTGAAAACGCGTGACGGCCCCACCTGAGGCAATCACCAGCATGTGACCACACGCACGCGCTTCATGGGAAGTGGGAGCTGGAAACTTTCCTCTGCCAGTAAGAAGCCACAGCATGTGAAAGCTTTCACAATCCCATCTCTTCAGGTCAAACCGGAGGGAAAACATCTGATAATCTGACTGATTCAAATCCACAAGCAGATAAATGAGCCGTGGGAGGAAATCAAATCAAATCAAATAAAATAACATTAAAAAAACCTAGGAACCAGTTCAGCTTCCTTTAATGACAATTACTCCACCAGTCTGACTCAAAAACAAAGGTTAAATACCAGTAAAATCTTTAAAAGTCCAGTTAATGTGACAAAATTATGCGTAATATGTTTAATCATGAGTCAGTTTTTGTCTTTTTTTAATTTTAAAATATTTCTTTTTTACTTTTGATTTGGTAATTTGAGTTGTTAATGAATTTGATTCATTCAGGATCAAATCTGAATTTCAAAAGTGTTAGTGTGTTTTTACGGTAAAATAAGGTTGGTAGATGCCTGTTAGAGGCATTAACTGATGGTCTTTTGTGTTGACAGAAAAACAAACAGGATGTATAAATAAGTTAAAGAGTTAATGAAATGAAGCAGCTCTGAACTTTCCCGTTTGCTGCAAAGTTGGTCGAGAAATCAGTGTGTGATCATGTGACCTGTTGCTCAATGTTGGACTAAAGTGACCCAATCAAAGTCGTGCTCAGACGTGCACTTTTGCACAAATCCTCATATATAAATATATAAACTTAAGTCTGATTTTTATCATTTCTATGATCAGTTTTTGTTTATAGATGCCTGAGATGGATTCAAACATGAAAAAAAAAGCACTTGATGATTTTATTGACGAGGTTGATACTGTTTAACTGTATTTCGGTTAAATTAAGATAAAAGTACCTGCAGTTAAAACCTAAAAGCTGCACCAGGCTGTAACTCAGGATTACCAGAGTCAACGTCTGAACCAGGAAAACATCTCCACTGATCAGACGTGACATTAGATTAAAGTTCCTTCACTGTAATTTTATGGCTAATTTGTGAAAAACAAACTCAGTCTTTGTCCCCGTTCCAACATAACTCTAATGTTTAAATAAAAGGTGCAGGTTTTTTTATTTTTTTTTATTTTTTAGGAGCCTTAATTTTGGGATCAGTCGCCCTTTTCTCCTCAACTTCAGGTTTCATCAGTTTTTCTGAACTTACGGATGATTAAAAGTTGCTGAGATGATGGTTTAAAACAAAGAAAAGTGTCACTTTTGTGTGAAAATTAAACCACCAGGACTTGTTCCTGTTGTTCTTCAGAACCTGACACTTTTATTGTTGTATAAACATCCAGACCAGGATAAATGTAGACTTTACATGTCATAAATATCAGCTTTTAATACTAAAACAACAACTTTTAACAGATGAGTGAGAAACTTGTCGTGATATTTTATTTATCTCCGCTGCTGTTAGACGCTACAACTCTGCAGCCTAGCTGGATCCTGGACTTATTTCATTTATTATTTCATTTTTCTTTATCCTCGTGTCATTTCTCAGATGTGCAATAACTTCACAAAGTTGTCATGTATATAGGCCATGATATTATATTATCTTTTGTGGTATATAGTACACTTTTGTATGTAGGATTTTCATATTGCTTTTGAGCTGCTGTGGCCAGTGAGTTACCCCACTGTGGGATTTTTTATATATATATATGTATGTATATGTGTGTGTGTGTGTGTGTGTGTGTGTGTGTGTGTGTGTGTGTGTGTATATATATATATATATATATATATATA
>JAOWBL010000014.1:12919387-12945863 GCA_028564865.1 Zenarchopterus dispar | reverse complement strand
TATACATATAATATGCACACACACACACATATATATATATTATATATATATATATATATATATATATATATAGTGTGTGTGTGTGTGTATATATATATATAGTGTGTGTGTGTGTGTGTGTGTATTCCGAACTTTGTCATATACTTTTCTGATAAAAATACTAGTCTTGATGACTAAAAATGTGTTATTTAAAAAAAAAAAAAAAAGTTTAAAAAAATATTCCGAGCCCCAGGTTTGTTTATTAAGTATAATTAGAGTATAAACTCTCTTTAGGGACCTCTGATATTATTTGAAGCAGTTTTTTGTTTGGTGAAGAAATAAAAGTTTACATGAGAATGATGATAAATGTGGACAAGGTCCCCACGAGCTCGGGACGAGGCTTGAAGTGGATGAAAGTGTGACGGAGGCGTGGGTGTTGGAACCCAGACGGCTCCTTCATGTCCCACTGTTGCGGAACTGTGAAAAACGTTGAGCAAACTCCGCGCGTGGCAGAAGTCGCGGATGAGTGGCGGCCGATCATCATCATCGCCAGTCATTTCCTGCCACTTCGTCCCATCATCGTGGCAGATTCACGCTGCTGAGTCACTTCGAAGCCGCTGGTGCTTTTATCAGTCTGTACCATGAAGTTTTTGTGTTGGCGAACTGAAATCTTTAATCAGTTTAAAACAACGACACGCTCATCTCCTGGTCACGTGATCAGGTCGTGACAAAGCAGACGTGACCCTCGACCTATTTATTTATTTTTTCCCCCCCAAATTTGGAAACAGTGGACGGGTAATCTCCAGAAGCAGGAGATCCCCGAGAGGGGTTCGGTTCTGTGTCACGTGACCCACCGGCGTGTAGCGTGGGAGAAAAAAAAGTTTGGTCCAAAAAAACAAAAAACAACAACAAAACCCCACAATCTGTTTATAGAGAAAAAGGAAGGAAAGATGCTTCCTGAGGTGCTTTGTTAGCATAGATGAAGTTAAAAATATGCTATTTAACCTTCTTTATTTAGGAAATAAAATGCAACTTTAGATTTAACCATTTAGGAAGCTGGAAAACTGTTTACTCTTTTTTTTTTTTTTTTTGTCATTTATGGATCTGAACTCAAATTTTATTTAGTTTTGGACTTCTGGTTAATTAAAGAGCCAAAAAGAAACTTTAAGTTTGGTTCCCTTACAGACACGTCTTTCTTTTTTCTTTTTTTTCTGTCACATTTATTTTCTTTAATCCTCGTTTTCCTGAACCTCTCGGTGGCCTTTTTTTTTTTTTTTTTTAAATTTTATTTTGTATTTCTTTGGTCTTCATACACTCTCGGTGGCGTCCGTGACGTAGTTTCACTATTTCTGACGTGGGCGACGACCTGGAGACCCGAGTTACGTTTAGGTGTTTTTTTTTGTTGTTGTTGTTGCAGTGACGTCAGACCACGAGACCCTGACAACATTTTCTTCCTTTGTTTTAAATAGAAACTGACATTTTAACACGAGAAGCTGAAAGTTTTAAACACTGCACAGTTTCCAAGCGGTGAGTTGGTGAAGAAAAGGGAAGTCTGGGATTTACTGCTGGACTGTTCCCACGCGCAGTGGAGGATTATGGGTATTTAGATAAGGTACACGAGGTTCCCATGAGGCCGTGGACGGTACCAAACTTCATCAGAGGCTGAAGAGGCAAAAAAAGGAAAAACATCATCAGTACTTGATCGTGTTTTCTTTTCTTTTCTTTTCCACCATGATTTTTATCTTTTCCACAGAAAATTTAAAAGAATTAAAAAAACAAACAAACAAACAAAAACAACTCAGATTTGACCACCTATTTCTGGACTGTCAACCCACGAGAACATGTAGATGTTCAGGGGTAGAACCATCCAGGACCCACAAGGGTTCTCTAGTTGAACTTTGGTTATTTTATGATATTTTTAGATTTAAATAGAATGTTTTTGTTTGTTTTTTTGTTTTGTTTGTCTTTTCAGGTCGTGGTGAAAACTTATGAACTTGGTCTGGCATCCTCTCCTTCACAGCCATTTCTGTCGGTACAGAATGTACCAAACCAATCACAGCAGGGCAGGGGCGGGGCTTATGTGATGACTCGTACAGGAGCCTCGAAGGGTCAAAAACCTACCTTGACAGCTTCATTTCTCTGGTTGTGTCAGGTGGCATCTCCAGATAGTTTCTGCTCTCTGGAAGTCAGAGAACCGGATCAGTTCTTGGTATCGAAGAGGATTAAGGCAGCTGGATCCTAACTGATGCTAATAAGTGCTTTTTATGTCTACTTATCTGTTTTTTTGGACACTTTCTTAGCTGAGGCTCCAAAACTGCTGAGTCAACACTGTTAAACGGTAGAGGAAGCGTCGCAGGACATCTGCTCGTTTAACTTTTTCAGTTGGTTTTTCAGACAAAGACTTTGTCCTGTCAGCTGTGATTCAGAGGAGAAGTTTTTTGTTGTTGTTGTTGTTGCTGATGTCAGTTTCTGAGACCAAGTTTGTCTCCTCACCGAGGACCAAGTGGAGCATTTCTTTAACCTCCTCCACAGGTCTCCGTGCCGTGGGCTGGCAGGTGGAGCTGCTGGGATGCTCCATGTCGTCTCACGTTTTTGGCATAAATCTGAGGGTTTTTCCAGGTGGTGGGACAGACATAAAAACGTCCACCAACCAGAACAAGCTGGACTGTGTTATGAGGTGGAGAAAACAAAACAAAAAAAGTCCCACAATTGTTGGACAACCAAGCGCATCACCGAGAAACGCCTCCGGGAGCCTTTTCTTCACGCACAAAGTGCTCTTTCATGAATCCTGCATAGTTGACCAACAAAGCTGGGTTCTGTTTTCAAACTGCTGACCGTCTCTCCGCTTGGTCCTCCTGCATCGCTGCCTTTTTTTTTTTTTGGGAATGGTTGTTTTTAAAGAGTTTGTTAAAAAAAAAAAAAAACACTTTGTGGAGGTCTAAAAAAATGTTTAAAATGGTTTGAAATAAAACACAAGTGACTTTTTTTTGCCAAAAAATTCACATTTCATCATTTTTTGTCCCTTGTTACACAAACTTTACTGTTTTATTTATTTTATAATGGATTTAATCGCTTGTTTTGTTTCCATGTTGTTGTTTACACAGAAGTTGATGCTCATCTGTGTTTATTTTTTAATAATTTTCTGGGAACGGTCGTATGACGTCACAGAAGGGGGCGTGGCCCGGAGAGGTGAAAGTGTCCTGGTTTTATTTGCAACGGTAATAAAAGTTTCACCTTTTTTTTAAAGTGAAACCAGCGTGGAAGTGTCTCACCTCTGTTGGGACAACTTCCTGCTCTGATTGGTGGGAATAGTTCATTCAGGTCACGTGGGAGGAAGTATACCATCGTCAGAGTAATTCAGACGTCTAAGAATCACTTTTAGATCAGTTTTAGCTGGAGGATGATGAATCCCGTGGGTTTCAGGTTTCAAGTGGAGATCTTTCTGTCTCCTCAGGTCGTGAACAGTTCCACGGTTTGGGCTCCATGTACTGCCGGGGCGCCGCCGCCGTCATCCTCACCTATGACGTCACCAACTGGCAGAGCCTGTCGGAGCTGGAGGAGCGCTTCCTGTCCCTGACGGACACGGCCAACCACGACTGCATCTACGCCCTCGTGGGCAACAAGGCGGACCTCACGGACCCCAGGGCCCAGCTGTTCCAGGGCTCGGACGGGCTCGGCGAGGACCGAACCGAGAGCGAGGAGAAGAGGACAGAACCGCAGGTGCTGTCCGCCTGCCCCACGCCCCCCGCCTCTCCCGCATCCCTCTCCGGCGTGATGCTCCGCAAGCAGGTGTCACGCGAGGACGCGATGGCGCTCTACGGGAGGATCCTGCGGTACAAAGGTCAGGACGAGAAGAGCAGCCTTCCCGCGGAGAAAATGTGCTTCGAGACGAGCGCCAAGACCGGCTACAACGTGGACGCGCTCTTTGAGACGCTCTTCGACCTGGTGCTGCCCTCCATCCTGAGGAAGAGACACGAGGACCAGGAGTCGCCCACGGTGGACCTGGAGGAATGTCGAGGAGTGGGCGGGAAGCGCTCCAGGTCTTCCTGCTGTTAGGAACCCCAGGGAAGTTCTGGAGAACTTTTGCTTTTAGCCATCATCAGGTCGGCCTGATGCTGTGACGGTACCGGGTTCCTTTAGTCCTCACTGAGACACAAAAGCAAGTACACGCACACACAAATGCTGTGAAAAGAGTCCGAAAAACGCGGAGATTTCAGAGTTTTTGTATTTGTAAAAGTAGAGGAAAGTCACGTGATCTCCTTTAATGACTTTAACTGCACTTATGTTCTCCAAAGATGAGGGCAAATAACGCCAAAAAAAACCTTAAATCACTGATATTTGTAAAAGTTTTTGTTGTGATTTAACTCATGTCAATGCACAAAGTGTTAACTGGTTGACACGTGATCATTTTTATTGATAAATCCGAATCACATTTCACTTCAATGTTCTTCCGCTGGCGTCGATGTTGATCTTTATATTTTATTGAAACTTTTTGAACTTTTTTCCATGAGTGTTAAATATCCCTGTTAAGCTTTTAAGCATGTTGTTGTAATAAAGATTTTTATTTTGCAGTTTGACTACTCTTTCACATTTTATAAACTTAAAAGACACAAAAAAATTTCAGTCTAATTACTGCAATCACATAATTAAAGGACGATATTTAACTGGTCTAATCAATTTATTTCCAAACAGTTCTTTCAAAGTAAAACGGAGCATTTAACCTACTTTTTTTTTTTTTAAATTGTGTAAAATCAGATCAGGGAACGGAGCAAAGACCTCTGAACCTGTTTACATTCTGTCCTGCTGGCAGATCAATAATTAAATTAGTAAAAAAAAAAGAGTCAGACCTGGATAACCACAGATAAGATATACAATTCAAACTTTAAAGAAGAAGTTAATTCAAACGGTAAAAACAGAATCAGTGCATTGTGTGAACAAACTGGAAAAAAAAAGACATTTGAAAAAAAAAAGAGCAACTTCCTGTAATTTTATCAAAAATAGGCTTTGAAAAAGGAATGAAAACAAAAGGATAAAAAGAGACCTCTAGTGACACCAGAAAGGCGGAGTTAGTGGCTGTAGACTTTATACCATTAAAAAAAACAAAAAAAAATGTGGCTAAACTGAAGCAGTGCATGTAAATATATATATATGTATATACAGTATATATGTATGTGCATCTTTGGTTCAGCTGTAATTTACGATCTCTGATGGTTACCAAATGTGTCGTAATGGTTGAGGTAATAAGTTAAAAAAAAAGCACCAAACCACATTTAACACAAAGAAACGTTTGTTTTCCCATAATGCAGCTGTTCTCATTACGGGGGGTTCATCTGTTTTATCTGCAGCTCGAAAGCCTCCCACAGTCACGGCACGTCCGAGCTCTGCGGCCCGTGGAGGCGGTTGCCTAGCAACAGTGATGTGTTTGAGATCCTGGGATGGGAACGCCTCCTCCTCGCCGCCGCCGCCGCGGAGCCTCACAAGTTCTTCATGCAGACCTGGCAGCGGCTGATGCGCAACAGCAGCTGGCCCGCCTTGAGCGTCTCCGCCGCCGGGTTGCTGTGGAACGGCTGGTCCGCCAACGTCAGCCAGAAGCTGTACTTGTTGGCGAAGTAGTGGCACGTGCCTTTGGCGCCGTTGCACTCGATGAACGGCGTGGTGCGGAAGTCCTCCAGGCAGGAGCCGGGCGACGACAGGGACTGGCCTCCGCCTTCTTTTCCTGCCGCCGTGTGCTGCGGGGAGGAAGGTGAGAGGAGAGTTATCGACGAATCGGACGGAGAAATCAAAGCCAATTATACACTTAAAATAAATCCGGACCCACTCGAGATGAAGTGGGGAAACTTTCCACGGCCCGACCGATCCGATGGTTAAAAAATCAAGAATAGTGTGAAAAGTTCAAAAGCAAGCACCTGTGTGGATCAGAGTGCACACCTGTGTAGGCAACGACAACACTAAATACATCCAGGTGAGGCGGTTTCCGTGGCAACAGTCCTGGGGTTAAAATGGCCGACTTGTCACCAGATCAAATCTTCAGCTCACTCGGAGATAAAAGACGTGAGTCCACAAACTCGTTCCCCACAGTTCCAGTGAACTTGTCTGTGTTTAACCAGCGTTTTTATTTTATTTTATTTTATTTATGAAGTGTAAGATTGTAATCTGATTTTACCGTATTGAATGAAAAAAACAAAAAACAATTTGAAGCCAAGAAAGGCAGTAACGAATATTTCAAAGTTTCGAACGGTCACCGGCGTGTAATCAGACCCACTCAGACCTCAGCAGGATTTCCACGTATTCTTCTGCCGTGGCGAGCTCCCACAGTGAGTGGATCTGGACGTGTGGGAGTTCACACGGGGGGAGGAGGGTTGGTGGAAGCATTTTCAACGATTATCCACTTTGAGTGCTTTTCTCTATCGTACCCCCACCCCCACCCGCCGAATCGAAGTACCTGAGTGGGAAACTCACCATGAGGAAGGAGTAGCCGATCCAGAGGCTGCGCCAGCCCGCGGGACACTGCGGGATGGTGATGTCCTGACTGTGGACGGCGATGGCCACCGACGGGGCCTCGCACACCGAGCAGCGGCTTATGTAGGGCTTGATGTCCCCTTCCTCCACGGGCATCATGGGAAGAGGAGCGGTGGTGGACAGCCAGTAGGACTTGTCGTTTCTGCTGGCGTAGTAACAGATGTCTCCGGGGTTACAGTACAGGAAGGGCATGGTGCTGAAGCGGCCCAGGCAGGATCCAGCCAGACCTGGAGGGAACAAAAAAACACGACGGGGTGTAACGAAGGAATCCAACGACATCGAAACCCAGAGTTAAAGGATGAGTTAATATAATTTCATCTTTCACTGTCTTGGATTGTGATAGGTGAGACGCAGTCAGATATTTCTGCTTTAGGGCTGTTGGAAAGTCCAACTCCTCCGGTTTATCTAACGTTCTAAGAAACCATCGCTCCCATCCAGAAGTTCTTAGAAACTGTCAGAATCAGTGGCGCTACTGTTCGACCTTCAAAGGAAATGATATTATCTGCCCCTTTGATAGAGCTGATTTGCTTAGAGGTGAAATCAGATGAAATAATGAACACGTGGTTAAAAAGCAGGCGTCTGTCGGTACCCAGAACTGAATTAGATCTTGAGGATGTGAGAACAAGCGGTGGAAAGGATTCTTTAATAGACGAGGACACGACTGGCACGACATCTGCTCAAGAGATCGCTTAGGGATACTTTCATGAAAGAAAAGTCTGTTTTTTCCTTCAGTCGAAGACTCTTGGTGGTCCTTATCTTCTCTGCCCTCATTTTTTAATTTTAATTTTATGACTTGATGATGACTTGATGTGGACTCTGCATCAGTCCGTCATGGTGAAGAAGGAGAAGCTCTGGATTTACCAGTCGGTCTACGTTCCTGGCCTCACTTGTGGTCACCAGCTCTAAGACATCGCCAAAGAACTTTAATTCAATTCAATTCAATTTTATTTATATAGCGCCAATTCACAACAAAAGTCGCCTCGAGGTGCTTCACACTGAAGAGTAAAGATAAAACAGTGTTACAAGGAAAATCCCATCAATCCAATGATCCCCTATGAGCAAGCACTTGGCAACAGTGGGAAGGAAAAACTCCCTTTTAACAGGAAGAAACCTCCGGCAGAACCAGGCTCAGGCGCCTCGACCGCCTTTACAGTTTTTGGATCATCTTATCTGCCAAAACTGTGTGCAGACGTACCAAGAGACTTTTCATTTCCTAAAACATTTCTGTTGATGAAGAGATAACTTCTTCTCGTGAACCCACACCTGAACGGTTTTAGGGTCTACGGACTTACCGAGGTCCTGGTTGTGGGCCTTTTCCTGGCCCTCGAAGTACAGGAGGCTGTAGCCGTCCCACAGCTTAGACATTCCCACGGGACACATGGGCGTCTGGTCCGACTGGCTGTGCTTCACCAGCAAGTAGCCCACGCTGACGCTGCGACCGGGCATGCCGGGTAACCCGGGGATACCGGGGTTGCCACGGCGACCTAATCAGAAACGAGGGGTTTATTCATTCATTCATTGTTCATAGTTTACACCGTGAGGGTTACAAGCATGAGTCCTAAATCTGCCTTTTCTTGTCCACCTCTTGTGATAATTTTACAGTACAGTACCAGTCCAAACCTTCTTTGTCAGTGTTTCCCTGCTTAAACCTTCACCTCATCTAAATCTTTTAATCCAGGCTTATTAACCTAATCCCAAAGCGCCCCACTAAGTCAGACGCACCTTCCCCGCCTAATAGACCAGGGTGGCCGATTTGTCCAGCCTCTCCGCGAAATCCAGGCGTTCCTGGGGTGCCACTAATCCCTGGCATGCCTTTCAGCCCAACGGGTCCAATGAAACCTGCACAACAACACGTTATTATCAGTTACTGAACTGTAAATGTTTTATGTCTCATGTTTGGATGCGTGTCCTCATTCAAAATGAACAGAAAGCTGAGTAACCTTGATCTCCAGGTAGGCCTTGGGGTCCTTGTTCCCCTACAGTACCCCGAGGTCCACGTATACCCTGGGGTCCTTGAGGACCCCGCTCTCCTGGAACTCTGATGGGAAGTGGAGGAGGACCCTGGCTGCCTGGGGATCCGGGAAAACCTGCAGAAAGAACGTACTGTGTTATTTAATGAGGTAACCAAAAATAAAACAAACAAAAAAAATCGAAAGACAATTTATTTATAGTAACTTGTGGCATAACAAATGGTTATGATTCAATAACTGACCTGGGAGACCACTGTTTCCTTTTGAACCCTTTGGTCCTCTTTCTCCCTTTCCACCAATCAGACCAGGAACTCCCATCAGCCCTTGCTCTCCTCCCACCCCTGTAATCAGAAGAACATCTGAGTTAAAAATAGTAGATGCAGTTTTAAAGTGACAAAGAATGAAATAATTTCAACTCTGTTATAGACCTGAAAGCTTTTCATTGTTTTATTTTTTTAAGGATGCTCATTTTAAATTCTAAGCAAGCTACATATTACAATGTAGCAATGCAAAGAAATGTTTATGTGTAACTTTCGTTTTTATTATTTTCTATTTTGTGAGAAATCACATAAAAGCATAACAAGCTACCTATATATATATATATATATATATATATATATATATATATATATATATATATATATATTAAAGTTAAGCAACACATACTGGCACTCAAACATCAGCTTTTTAGAGAAGATATTGCTTATTTCAGTCAGTATGTACCTAAATTTGTTTTGTTTTACTTGTGTCTCTAGTATCAAATTAATATCAGGTATTTCTATGATCTTCTGCTATTGTTGTTATCGGATTAAACATTTATCTGCCCAATAATTTTCTTTTACAGAAAGTAAAAAACTTTTTTTTATTTTGAAATAATTGAAAGGTGCTGTTTAAGTTAATAAAGTCATCTGATGTAAAGATTCACGGCAGGTTTTAATGATTTATGGTATTTGGTTGCAGCAAGACCTTTATTAGCAGTTTATACATTTATGTATATATCGAGGTGGAAAAAAAAGGATGCAGCAAAAATTACGACTGTGTTGCTAGTAAATTAACACGAGCCAGCGCTGAGCTGATATTCAGTCCATACCTTTCTTTCCATAGACACCATCAGGCCCCCTGTACCCTCCTGGACCTGGATTTCCTGTGAATCCTTTATTACCAGGAGATCCTGGAAATCCACTTATTCCTTGTACACCCCTTTCTCCAGGGAAAGCATCCAAACCAGGAGTTCCTCTGGCTCCAGGTAAGCCTAAGAGACAGGTCAAGGTAAAACGAATTCATTAAAAATGGATGATAATGGCTCCTAATTTTTTAAAAACAAGATATAAAATAAACAAAATTCTATTCCCAGGTTTTCATTTAGCAAAGTGTTACGAAAAAAGTCAAACCTGATAACTTTTAAATTATGTCTCAGAACGTTAAACCTTGGACTTTTTAAAGGCACTCTATGTTGTAATACCACTTCTGACCACACGGAGGCAGCATATCAAAGGCAAATCCATGTGTTAGGTAAAGTGGTTTTACAAGATGTGCCAGTTTGCACTTATTAACTTGTCTGAGGGACTTTTGTCAACTCAGCAGATCTTTATGCCCCCATGTGGTCAGATGTGGTACTGCTACATAAAGTAGCTTTAAGACTATACCACTGATTCGATGCTTCCTATGTAAGTTTAATAATCTTTTCACCTTGGTATCCTGTGTATCCTGGTAAACCAGGATCTCCAGTAGGTCCTGGTGTGTCTGGGGTCCCATCTGGTCCTACAGGGCCACGCAACCCTGGCAATCCAGGTTGACCATAGTCCCCTGAACAAAGGCAGAATTGGACTTTAAGTTTTCAAAAAAATAAAAAAAAATTAAACAGCAGTACAATACACATTATGTGTTGCTGTGTAGTATCTGACCAGTTGTCTAACCAAGACCCTGTTATTGATGAGGGCAGAGGCTTACCGATCGGCCCCTGGTAGCCTTTCAAACCCAGCGTTCCTGGAACACCGGGCTCACTGTTGGGGTCGCCGCTGTCGCCTTTCGGTCCTTTAAATCCCGATTCCCCGACTGGTCCAGCAATGTCAAGACCTGATGTGCACGTAACCAGGAAGCATGTTCTTCACTCAGGTATTTATTTCACAGAAAGATGTTTGATTTTTTTTTTTTAAATTGATTTTGTATAAACAATTTAAAGCAGCAACAAATTGGAGCATGGAAAGATTATTTCTTTGAAGTTGCGTTACCTTGTGTTCCTTGGAGACCCTTTTGTCCCTTCAGTCCGTGTAATCCATAGAGACCCTTCAAGCCAGGATAACCTGCATACACATCAGGTGAGGATTTGGTATAAAGCATGTATTTATGTTAAAGAGAAAAGACAACAGGAGGCTTGTTACCTTTGGTTCCTTGGAAGCCAGGAAATCCTGGAAGTCCATCTTGTCCAGGAACTCCAGGAAAGCCCTTCGTACCTTGGTTACCTGGAACTCCTTTCTCCCCGTCAAAGCCTTCGAAAAAGGATAAAACATAAAACATTTCATAAAATCATGTCATAAAAAGTAAATGCTGCCATGTGTGATTTAGAAAGTGACAGCTGGTCTTTTACCGGGGTTTCCTTGTGCCCCTGCATCACCGAACTTTCCTTTCATCCCTTCAATACCATCAAAACCAGGAAAGCCCCTGTCTCCAGTCGTTCCAGTTAATCCTGTCTCACCTGTCGGACAGATATCAAACCTTTCATATCAAACAAAAACCCTTTACCAGTTCTGATAAAAATCAAAGTGAAACTGTGAGAGGTCTAGCTTGTACCTGGACCTCCCTGAAATCCTTCTTCTCCTCTCAGTCCAGGAGATCCTGGAAGGTCTATTTGTAGGCCTTTTTCACCTGTAACATTAGTAAAGTATTACTACTTTAGATAAAACTAGTGTCTAATACCAGTCTATCTGAGGTTTAAATTTAAGATTTTACCTTTGGCTCCCTTCCTTCCTTTGTCGCCCGTTGCACCGTACGCTCCAGGACTTCCTTTGGTTCCCTGATGAGGACGACATTTCAAAGAATGCATCATTGCTTAGTGAATGGTGTACAATAAAGAGATATCTTTCACATGTGCTAAAAAATGTCACTGACTCTTGCGATTTATAGTCACCCCACCAAGTTAAAGAGTTAATTTTTAGTATTCTTTTAGTCCATGCAGTGTTGTTTTATACCTTTTTAAACTTCTGTTTTTGCTCAACATATCTCAGTAAAAAAAAAGAAAGTTATTTTCAACTTTGGGTTTGCATTCTGCCTCCAAACCGGGACCTCTGGTGTCATGTGACCTCCTTGAAGTGAACCAAGAAATGTTCACGACACAGCTGGTTGTGTACGTGAATGAATGTGAGCGCTAAGCTAAACTGCAAGTATGTCATCGATGGCCGGTGTCTGTCCTCAGTGAATGATGGGGGAGTGGGGGATGTGGGGTCTCTACTCTCATCTCCCACCCTTCCTGGAGGATGTTGGCCTATGTTCAGAAGTTGGCTTTGTTCAGCACAAATGTCCCACAGCAGTGGGACATCTGCACTTGTTGGAGCCTTTCCCTGGACTTGTCTAAGATGAGTACCTTTGTCTTGCCACCACTTCCACTTCCCCTGGGATTACAGCGTAATCCAGTTATACCTTTGATGTTAATATGATGTTCCATCTTATATTGGTTAACTCTTATACTACGACCCCAGAGTCCACTTAGCCCTTTTTCCTGGTCCAGGTCTGCTCACCTTGGTGCCACTCATTCCCTCAAACCCTAAAATGCCTCTATTTCCAGTAGGCCCGGGCATTCCTTTGAGCCCTGGTAACCCCTGTGCACCCGGATCTCCTTGGAGACCTTTTTCAAAGCTGGGGACTCCAGGACGACCACTTCCTCCTTCAAAGCCTGGTACACCAAGTGAACCTTTATCACCTGTAGAAAACAGACATTTGTCAGGACACAGCGGCGGTTAGAGTGAAGGAGATCGATTTTAGCTTGTATCTGCATACCTCTTGGTCCAGTGAAACCTTGATTTCCTTCATATCCAGGGTCTCCCTTGATCCCCTTCATGTGAGCAATCACCTTAGCAGAGATTTGGGGCTTCTCCCCAGCTGGTCCTGTCAGGCCACGCTCACCTGAAGACAAAAACGAGGAGGTAGTGTTTCAGTATCATCAACACCACAGGGACATTGGTGGTTTACTGAAGATGTCACCTTTCGTTCCCTTTTGTCCCGTCACTCCTTTTGGGCCATCTTGTCCAAGTACTCCATGTTCTCCTTTCAGCCCGAGTTGGCCCTTCAACCCAGCGTCACCCATAGCGCCCTCAAAACCAAACATGCCAGGAGACCCTTTGCTTCCTGAAAAGGAGACACAAAAACTTATTAAGAAGATATTAATTTTGTTTTTGGCATTAAGTGAACAGACTATGTGGGAAACCAACCCTTCATTCCTGGAAGTCCTGGGCGTCCAGGTCGACCTGGCTGTCCTGGATCACCCGGTGGACCATACTCTCCTTGGGTGCCATCACTGCCATAGGTACCTGGCATCCCTTTCAGTCCTACTGGACCTGGAGGACCTGGGTCTCCTTCAGGTCCCCTCTCTCCTGTGATTCCTGGTGAACCAGAAGACATGGTTACCAGCAGGGACAGGGCTAAGAACATCTCTGACAGAGTGTACCTGCATGTATGTTCCTCTAACCTGGCAGTCCAGTTTCACCGCGTGGCCCAGGTAGGCCCACTCTACCAGGATCTCCAGGAAAGCCATACTTTCCTGCTGGCCCAGGCTTTCCTTCTTCTCCAAACAAGCCTGGAGGGCCTTTCTCACCCTTAAAGCCAATCATTCCTGGCATACCGACCATTCCTGAGAAAAGTGGGTGTATATAAATAATGGATAACATTTCTTACGTTCATCACTCAATTCAGTGATTATCTGGAAGCACAGCTGACCTTCATAGCCTGGTAACCCTTCAGTTCCACTTGGACCTTTTTCTCCTCGAAGGCCCGGCAGTCCGGGGTCACCTCTTTGTCCAGCCAATGCTCCCAGTATATCCCCGTGGGGACCCTTGTCACCCTTATCCCCATGTCGGCCAGTAATACCGGGTACACCAGGATTTCCGACTGAACCTTTGACGCCAGGAAATCCCAAATCTCCACGGGGACCAGGAAAACCTGTATCAGATAGATATAAAAATGAATCTCGACCAGAAACAAGACAAAGTCTAATCAGGAGCAAGTCAGATATAATCATTTTGGATACCAATTAGTGCTTTTCCTGCAAAATTCATGTCAAACATCAACACTTTGTAGGGAATCCTGGCATGGGTAAGCCATTTATTGTGTTGGCCCACTTTTGGCCTCGTGGGTCATAGGATTTTCTATTGGCAGGACCCTAAATGGGTCAACACCTGGGATGTAGGATGGGTTCTGGGAGCTTGAGGATTCCTGTTCTCAGGACTGAGATCTTTGGCGTTGTTTCCGAGATCTGCTGGAGCTACTCTCCAAGCTTTGAGGTCATAGTTCCTAGCGCTCTGATCACCTCTGGCACCACGGTAGCCTTCACCTTTTACTTCATATCAAGTTCTACTTCTGGTGCCGCCAGGTGTTTCTTGGTTAACTTGTTACCTTTTGGGTCAAAGGTTCCTCATTCTCTGCCTATAACATCTCTCACTGGGATTATTTCTGTCATAGCATGCTAACAGTTTTCCTCTCTAGTCCATTTATGTCTTGTCCCAGTAGCTCATTCCTCATGGTCCCAGCCCTGGTCCCCCAACAACTTGTTAACCCAGGAAATGTCCAAAGTGGCATGGCATCTCTGTGTTTTGATCATGGTTTCTATACCGATGAGTAACTGGACACTCGTCCTGATCCAGATATAATAAACACCTGCCATAGACCCTTAAATCAGATGGAGTGATTGGAATAAACCACACGGAGGAGTGAAAACAATCTTAAAACGTCTTCCTGAACCATCTCCCACGGGTCACCTTAAGTTCACATGTGATGAAAAGTACTGCACAAATAAATCTGTGATTGTCATTATCTTGCACCTTCACATTCGTGGACAAAAACAAGGACCATTAACATTATTTTAGAGGTATCTTGAGTAATGTGAATAAAAATGTTAATGATCCATCCTGGACTTGGAGAAGTAGTGAAAACTCATTTTGTGTCACTCTGAAAACTTTCTTTTCTTTTGCAGTTTAGTAAAAGCTGAAATTAAATGTTTGACGTAGTTTCATTGCATCTTTGTATCAAATTAATTAGATCCGACTGACATTTTTGAAAGGGTATTCCTTAGTTTTTGTTTTTTAGGGAAATTTTCAAATTTGCTGTGGCAGCTTGCACTTTGGAAACCAGAAGAAAAGACGTGACTGAATTCACTGAATCGCTCAAAGCCAAAAGCTACCAAGAACTCATGCGTATTTTATAAATCAGATTTCCAATAAAGAAAGATTAACTCACAATAGTCACTGAAAAAAACTTGAAACTGACAAAAGTAATAATAAATGATGAGTTATTTGTTTATGTTGGAGAAAACAGATGTTGTTTTCTTGTCACTCCTCACCTGGTGGTCCAGGTCTGCCACCCAAGCCTCGCTCTCCATGCTCTCCTTTCTCTCCATCCACCCCATGTAAACCCAGTGACCCTTTGATGCCAGGAAGTCCTGTTGGATCACAGATTTAATAAGACAAATTAATGCCTAAAGTCAACCAACCTAAAGGCACAATTTACAACAATTTTTCTTTTTTTTTTGTCATTTTACCTGAAAAACCTGGTAATCCACTGGGACCTGGAAGTCCAGATGGACCAGGAGGTCCTGGGATAGGTTCACAAGAACCTAAGAAGAACATGACAGAGGTACAACATCAGGGCAACATCAGGGCTGTGAGCTGAAGGGGATGTTCATGACCAGGGATTTTAGAGGGAGTGATTTTTAACTGCTGCCCAGCGTGAATGCTATTCAGAGTCAGTCATTATCTTTACATTAGCTGTTATCGACCCAAAACGTCAAAACACTTAAAAAAAAAAAAATCATTACATCCACCAGTCAAATAATCCAAAGGCAAAGCACAATGGAGATGTTATTAAGGTAAGCAAATAAGGTGAAAACGTTAATATATACCAGCTACCTGTTACATCCACCTGTCCTCCATCTCCTGCTGGACTACAGCCGCCTTTCAGATGCAAATGAGGGAGATTGAAAGAGAGAGGCATTCGAAACAAGAGTTATTCAAAAGCACAAGCATTATCTCAAACAAGCTGGAACGCAGCTGGTTTGAGGGATGCAGCCCCTGCATCAAGAAGACGCCAGGAGGAAGAAAAGTAGACCAACTAAAGGTCTACTTGTCATGCTTCTTCCTCCATTAATCTTCATTCCAGGTTTACTGCACCAAACTGAATTACAAAAGAAGGTATTTTAAGAAAAAGGCAGAGTAAAATTACACAAGAGTTGAAGAGAGGCAAAACCTTGTAAAGAGGAGAGACATGGAACCAAATATTTGAATAAACAGAAGCAGCGAAAGAGGCAGTCAGTTGCCTCTCACCTGGATTTCCAGGTGGTCCTGGAACTCCGTCGTAGCCCTTGAAGCCTTCATCTCCAGGTAAACCAGGCTGTCCTTTGAAGCCCAGAATGTCTTCACCTGGTTCCCCCCTAAATCCAGATGGACCAGGTCCACCACGGGGCCCAGGGAAACCTTTCTCTCCATGTTGTCCCCAGGGTCCTTCTCCCTGTTTATGTGAACCAGCATAATCAGAGTTATTCATGATATCATAAGTTTATTTATCTCTGTGGGGAAATTTGGTTTGCAGCAAACGTCACTTGGCATTTCCACAGCAGAACATGTGTGTCCTGGTCTGGGGTTTTCTGCAGGGGTTTTGGGTTTGGTTTTCTTGGGTTTTACTTGGTTCTTCAGTTTTCGTGTCATGTTTGTGACCTGTTTCCTGCTTTTATTTTGAAACTCTGTGTCCTTGTAATTCTTTCTTGACTTCCTGTGATCCCATGATCCTGATTGCTTGCACCTGTGTCTTCTCAGCACCCTGCCAGTCTATATAGGCTCGTCTTTCCCTTCGTCCCTGCTGGTCCGTCTGTCTGTCATCATTTGGATTTTCTTTGTTTTTACTTTTTGGATTACCTGTTTACTCAGAGTTTTTTTGTTTGTGATAAAAAGTTCTGTCTTGTTCACCTGGTGTCCATGGTTCTCCTGCATCTCCACCTCATCAAAATCTGATCACACAATAATACACACACTTTTTCACTTTTATGACACAATTAAACGGAACAGATGAGTGACAGCCTTCTGTTTTTTTCAAAATAATGGTCCAAACTGACTTTAATCCCATAACAATCTTTTTTTTTTTTTTAAATATGGACAGAAAATAAAATAAAAGCAAAACAATAATAAAAAGAGGATAAACTTGTCAGAGCAGAGAAAAGTTCTGGACTCACTTGAAGACCACGAGGACCAGGGAAACCAGGAAAACCATCTACGCCTGGAGCGCCTGGCCTTCCTGGCTCACCGTCTCTTCCTGTGTCTCCTGGATCACCGTGAGACCCTGATGGAATAAAAACCACAAAAACGGGTTCAATCATACATAAATAAACACATAACGACGAGATGTTATCAGTCTATCTGTACCCTGGTGATGATGTGAAAAATGACATGAACTCTGCACCTTTCTCTGTAGCAAAGCTTGTGTCCCCTTTTTGACCTTTTGGGCCTGGAAAACCAGGAAGTCCAGGAGAACCCTACAACAACACAAATCATTAATGAACTCCTGTTTGTTGGGTTTGGTTTTGATTGGTGGATTCTTCTGGTTTTCCTTACAGGAGTCCCGTCTTCTCCCGATGGACCTGGGTCTCCTGGATCACCCTCGTGACCAACCTCTCCGGTCATCCCGGCGTCTCCGGGTTCACCGGCAGGTCCGGGTGAACCATATTGGGGGTTTCTAACACTGCACTCACATTTTCCATGATCACCTAAACACACACAGCAGAAGCTGCTGGTGAGCGTTGCAGTAAAAATGACTAAAAAACAAACAAACAAACATGTCAATAAAAAAAGTAAAGGTAAATGTAAATTGACCTTTTTCTCCCTTGAAGCCTGCCTTGCCAGGCCTTCCTCTCTCTCCCGGAGCTCCTTTAAAGTACTCTCCCCCTAGAGACAAACAGACGTCGGGTAAACGGATGCAGTTAAGACGGAAAGTTCTGGTTTCAGACACTCATTAACTCACATGTCCCTTTGGGCCCTGGAGGACCTCTGTCCCCCGGACGTCCGTCATCTCCAGGACGTCCTGCGGTGACAGCAGCCCGTCCTGGTTCTCCTTGTTGGCCTTTCTCTCCTTGGTCTCCAGGGTAACCGAATGGGCCGAAGAGCTCCCAGACTGATGAAGAAAATGGGTTTATTCAGTGATGATGAGAAAAAAAAAAAGGATGAGAACTGAGTCTTTTTTTTTTTCTGTTTGGTGAAGCCACTCCCACATGACCTCGGTACGAGTCTTTAATGCCGTAGTCGAGATGAAATTCGGTTTGAGTTGAGCTGAGCTCATTCACTCAGATTTAATCCGATTACAACAAGTTACCCAAGTTTTGGTATCGTGTCACTGGCTGCCGGATTGATTTTGAAATTCTTCTACTTGGGTTATTTATCCTCTTTTTACTCACCTCGAGACAAGTTTTATCTGTATTTTCATTTATGCTGGGCTAACCCACTGTTTTAATTTATTTTATGTTATGCTTTTTATTCCAGGAATTACTGACCAACTCCTGTTCAAGTTACGTTTTATCTTTTTATTCTTTTGTTTTTAACCCAGTTTTAAGATATTAAATTAATCATTTAAAATTGTATTTTTTTCTCTTTCTGTCTTATTTTTTTCTTGCTTTGTTTTTATTTATATTAATTCTCAGGGTGTTCAGCACTTTTTAAAAACTGCGTTATAAATAAAATGAGGTTGAGTAAAAAATTGAATATTTTTAAGATACAACAGGTGAGTACACTCATGTACCATGTAAATTTATTTTATCTATAAATTATATTACTTCCAAATTCACAAAATAGATTGTTTTATTTTATGATCTGTCAAGAGTAAAAAATCTGGAAAGACTAAAATGGAGTCCACAAAAAAAAGTAATAAAGATGAATAGAACAGGAATCACAAACTCATCACTTCTAAAACTAAAGATAACTACCGTATTTACCGGACTATAGAGCGCATCGGACTATAAGCCGCACCCACTAAATTTTAAAAGAAAAAAATATTTTTACATATATTAGCAGCACCAGACTATAAGCCGCAGATCTTATAGTCTGGTGCGGCTTATATATGTAAGTTTGCACGTTGTGAAATGATATATTTACACAGAAAGATTTTGTAAATATTTATTTACACACCTTGATTGTTTCTAAAGGGTGGCTGTAACATGGCAGTAAAACGGCTAATCGAACAAAACAGAAAAGTCATTCATGTTTTTATCCCTCTTGGATAGACAGATCGATTGCTTTCAACTTAAATGCTGCATCATATGCTTTTCTTCATGTACTTTCCATGATGAGGGCGTGAAAAATATTTTGCTTTAGCTGGTGTTGAACTGACTTTTCAGTCGAGTGCACCAAAAAAAACAAACAAACAAACAAAAAAAAAAACTAGCGTCTTCTTCTTCACATTGACCTCTTGCGTCTGTCTCGTTTTTTCACCTCCTGCGCCCCCTGATGGCGCAGCGAAGAAAAATCTTCAGATAAGCCGCATCGTTGTATAACCCGCAGGGTTCAAAGCGTGGGGAAAAAGTAGCAGCTTATAGTCCGGTAATGACGGTAAAACAAAGCTCATATTACCGCTGATATTTGTCATGAAATGATGAAAATGCCTTAAAAGAGTTGTGTTTTTGTCACAAAGGCTGAACATGAATAATCAGAGGAAGTGGTTCTTAGGCCCACTGTGGACCACCCTCTGTTTAATTCAGGCCAAAATACCTGGACTTTCTCCATGACTTCTGTTTACGAACCTTGTTGTTGTGTTTCAGATGGCGGACGTCCAGCTGGTCCAGGGAAGCCTTGGTCTCCTACTGAACCCCTCTCACCTTGTGCACCCTGCTCTCCAGGAGGTCCAGGGGGACCAGCTGAAGAAGTGAAAGCAGAAACTTTTACAGCATCCGTGCAGGTAACGTCGGTTCAGTAAACTGGAACGTTGACTCTGATTGTAGTTGAAGTTCTTCACTTGTGTTTATTTTTATCTGACTTTTTCACATCGACACTCGCAGATGCAGCTTCTGTCTCATTTCCAGACAGAATTTCACTTCACAGCACCCCCCTTGCTGTTAATGAGATCTTTTCTTTTCTATCCACTTCTTCTCGCGTCGACCATCTTACCTGACGACCAGGGCCAGAACCCTCCCGATGGAATCAGCTCTCCCGGGTCACCCGTGACTCCCTGAAACACAAATGCGTTTTCAGTCTTCCCACATTCACCACGCCATCAGCACATTCATGTGTTCACAGTCAAAAAAAATAAAAAATTAACTTTGTTTTGAATATTTGATCTGTGAATTTTCGCTGAAAATAATGTGAGCTGGACTTAAATCTGCAAGGCAGCAAAATGTGTCATGTGGCACAAAAGATCCTGAAAGTAAACAAATATTCCTTCAAATTAAATTGAAACTGATATTTTAACACAAAAAACTCCTTTTTGCTGCTTTAAATGAGACTCACTTTATGATCAAAGACTAAACTCAACAAAAAGTTAAAAAAAAAACTATCATTTTAATAAGTTTGTATTACTGAGATATTACATTATTTGAATTTAACTCTTTTAGGAGAGTCAATAAAATACTTAAAATGTCAAAATTTAAGCTCTATTGGAGAATATTAAAGGATCTCTAGTAACATTGTGACTTTTTTTTGTAATAACTATAGACTGTAGTTCTACTGAAATGACCAAATATGGTCACTTCCCCTGTAAAGATTCTCAGAATATTCATAAAATAGATTATTCCTGATACAAATGTTTTACTGTTTTTGAGCCAATCTGGGAAAAGGTTAAGAGAGTCACAATTACTAAGACTGTTTTTTTTTTCATCTAGAATAATATATGTTATTGACAAACAAATGTAATGATTTAAAAGAAAAAAAAGAATATAAAGAGGTTTGAAAGTGGTCGCCATCTTCTCACCTTCAGACCGTCTCTGCCTTTCGGTCCGATGTCGCCGGTATCACCCTGAAACATTCGCCGCCAAGTTACAGAGCGATTTTTATTTCATTTGACAAAACTAAAATATAAAAGGTCTCCCACAGGCTCACCCTCGGTCCAGGTCTCCCGTTGGCCCCGCTTTCACCCTGGAAACCAGTTTGAAACATCACACCATTACATTTTTGAATGTTTTTACATTTGACAGCGTTTTAATTAAATTAATTTAAAAAAAAAACGTGAATAGGTTTGGTGCTGACCCGTGGTCCGGGGAATCCTCTTATACCAGTTTCTCCTCTGACGGTTTCCTGAAAGACACCAACCAGGAGAGAAGATGAGCTCAGGTGTGAATTTATCCGGGAATCTCAGGTGTGAATGCGAGTAACCACATACCACATCTCCTCGTTCTCCTTTCTGACCTTTTTGTCCAGGAGGTCCCTGAAAACAATGAAAATAGTATAATCTATGTGTTTTCACTTCTAGCACTCCGTCAAAGGAGTCACAGCAGGATTATGGGTAAAAATGAGCTCTTGTTGCTGATTACAGAGGGGGGCTGGCGGTGCTGCGTCGTGTAGTTTCCTGGTGGTCCCTGCTCTCCGATCTCTCCCTGACAAAAAAAAAAAAAAAAAACAGGAAAACAAACATCAGAACGGGAACGATTCACCATCACCATGAACTGGTGTTTTAGTTCTGCTGTTAACGACATTCTGGCGTCACAAAAGTGCTAAAAGCGATGTCAAAATTAATGACGCTGTTTGACTTCGAAGTATCTTCATAATTCTGTACAGTCTGAACCTTTCAGTTAAATGCTGAGACTTATTGATCAATAGAATCAATAGATGGGTTGAATAATAAAAACATAAAATAGTACCATGGATCGTTTCATGTTTATTTGTATTTTTTATTTTTTTTGCACATAAAGTCAGGGGAGGAGGGGCTGGGGAGAGTTCAGGATGGGGGCGTGGCTTGAGATGGAGGAGGGAGGAGCTAGCTCTGAGTTTTTTGTTGTTGTTTTTTGTTTCGAGTACCATGTGACGTGACATCAGCCAGAAATTCCTTACCCTCCCTTTAATCTCATTTTTCTGCTGGATTTATTAGCAGGTGAATATTAACAGACGTTTCTTCTCATAAAGAAAATAAAACTCTGTTTTCTTTCTCTGCTCTTCTTTTGCGCTGTTGGACGTATATTTCGAGTTTATGACGGGTGGTAAAACGGTCCTGAGTAATCTTCAGAGTCTCTGAATCATTTTGATGGATTTGCTGCCTCCAGCTCTAGAAGCAGCGAAGAAAACCCCGCAGCATGAAAGCGCCGCCACCGTGCTTTCCTGAAGGCACGTTGTGAATCACAGAGCTCCACTTTGATCATCATTTATCTTTTTAACGCCACCACAGCAAGGTTGGGATGGAGCTAAATTTACTTTTGCAAATATTTCTATCAACAGAAAGCAGTTATTTCACAGCTGTTAGATAATCGTACTGGAACAATAAGGAAACTGTGAAGGCATCTAAATAGATTAGACCAGTAAATTAACTTTAGTTACTTTATGTAATTGTAAATCGATGCATTTGATAACACAGATGTTGTTTCTTAGATGATTTGTTAAATGAAATGAATTTGTAAGGTCAGACGCGGTAACTCACCTGCTCTCCTTTGACCCCCTTTAACACTTTGGTCATCGTCCCCTGGACAGAAGAAAGACACAATACCTGAACGAGCTCTCCAAGGAGCCACAAGATAAACTCAGAATATGAAAATACAGCAACATTTTCTTATTTAAACCTTGTATTTTCTTTATTGTGCATGTGCAGCCCTACCTTTGGACCCCGGGGACCTGGAGGACCTGGAGGACCCTAGCAGGAGACACAGAAGAGTTTTCTAACAAGAACTCTGCTCCATATATATCTTTTCATTTCAGAGGCTTTGACAGGACTCCTAAACTCCTGAACACGAATACATCCAGAAAAACTCACCTTTGGTCCTTGTGGGCCTCTGTTACCTTCCAGTCCAATTTCCCCGGCAGGTCCCTGGAAAAGTTCAAAATTAAAGATGTAAGATGATAACAGGGGAGAGGTGAAAAAGCGTAATATTAAGTTTGAGATAATTAGCTGTTTTAAATAATGTGTCTTACAAATACTCCGTTGGCTCCTGGTGTTCCTGGGTCTCCCTGCGGAGAGATTTACACATTCATAAAGTTGTCTATATACAGTTTAATATTTCAATGAGTATTATAACAGTTTTAGTCAAGAGTTTAATCCTGTATCTTTCCCACTTTTGAGGCGTGAAAGGGATTTTTTTTTTGCCCTTCACAATAAAAGTCCTCTTCCTCACCCTGAACCGCCGCATGTACACGCTGACATCCAGAGAGTCTCCCTTCTCGCCCTTCCTGCCTGCTTGACCCTGAGAAGTGAAGAGGAAAACAAACAAAGCATTGATCGTTTTGGAGATCAATTTCTTTGGAAAGACACACGTCGGTCTGGGCAGATTCGCAGTCACGCACAGGAACTCCAGGTAGGCCGCTGTAGCCGGGTGTTCCTGAAAGTCCTGATTCTCCTTTGGTCCCGTTGCAGCCGTCTGCTCCTGGCTTCCCCCTGGGCCCACCTGCACCTGGATGACCCTGCAGAAAGGAGGGCAAGGAGCCGGATCAATGCTCTGTCAGCATGCCGTGATGTCCCGACACATTGATCTGAGCTGGTCAGACTTACAGGAATGCCATCGCTTCCAGTAAACCCAGGTACGCCGGTCATTCCCTGAGGAACAAAAAGAGACAGACATTTATTAAATACAGTTAACTGTCACATTTTTAGATTAAAAAAAAAAACCAGAAGGATGCTTTACCACGCTGCCTTTAGGGCCGATGTGGCCACCAGCCCCCTGGTCACCTTTCTGCCCCTTTGGTCCTTGGATACCTGGATCACCTGGTCGTCCTTGAGGCCCCTGTGGGCCCTGAGGGCCGAGAGGACCAGGGGAACCCTGAGATTGGAAGGTAGAAAAACAAAACAAAGTCAAATAAACTTTAATCAGAGATGCAGAATCGTACGTGAAATACAAGCCGATCTGTGATTGGAGGTGAATTTATGAGGACTGTTTTCTGTTTTACTGATGATAATATGCACAGCTGACTCCTGGAGAGACAAAATAAGTGGTCCTGTAGAAAACTCACCTGGTGTTAGCAGAGGAAATAATAAAGAAAGTAGGTTTGAGAAGAGGAACAATTCAAGCAATACAGATCAAGGAATATCATGACAACAAAGCAGCAAGAATATGCGTAATATGGCTTTTTTTTTGAGTATGCCCCCCCTCCCCACCCTATTTTTTTTTTTTAAACATCTAGTTCAACTTCTTGTGTTAAACATGAGAGGGAGACAAACACTATTCCTCAATAAAAATCCTTAACTTCAGTTTAATTTTGTGGTCTCCTGGCGCTCTACCCCCATCTAGTGGCCAAACTGAGAACTGCATATGTCCGCTTTTTTTTTTTTTTTTTTTTTTTTTTTTTTTTTTAAATAACTGCAAGATCAAACCCTAAATACACTTAATACGACCGGAGAATTCATTTAAGATGCCACTAAAATCCTTTTAGTCATTTGTAGGTTTGATGGGAAAGAAAGAGTGAAATTAGACGAAAGTGTCATCTGTCTGGAAAATGCTGAAATCCTCCAAAAGTCCACTAAGACCTCCTATAGGAATGCACACAAGATAAAGTTAGAGCAGTGAGTAGATTATTTTAAGGTAAATGCATCAACTTTGGCAGCTCTCTAGATTACCGTTCAGTCGTATCCGGACCAGATTAGTCTGCAGACAGAACCCTAATCAGCAGGCTAAAATATAACAATTGTTCTAGATACTGTTAAGAGTGATGAAAGAGAGCAGGAAGACTTGTAGATAAGAAAAACTAATCATTGATTAACTCTTACAGTTTGAGGGTTACATTTGTCTTTAAATTTAAGAAACTGTTGGCATGAGAGAGAAAAATGCAAATAAAAAAGCCCAACCCAATAAAATCTGGGGGCTGAGTTGCTCAAGATGTCATAAAACTGTTGTTTTACATCGACATGGACGAGGATTGAGTAACAGTCGATTATAACAGTCATAAACACAACCAAGGGGAGGTTCATGGGTCTCCTGAGAGTGGAAACTGGTTGGTAAACATCTGACATTTGAGATACTAAATGAATCTGTTAGACTCGGGGGACTTGCACATGAATCACTGAATTCACATGATGTCCCACTGACCACATGTGGCCACTAAGTGGTAAGTACTGACCTCAGAGGTTCTCAGAGGTCCGGGTTCCTGTGAGAACCAAGAAACACTGAGATGTTGTTTGTCCCCTGACAGAAAAATGCATTTGGATGTTTTGTGAGGCCGGAGTCAGTGATCCCCGGGGGTTTAATACCACCGCAGGGAAACTAAACATACCAAACAAGAGTTCACGATCACTGACGAGTCAGATGAAAAGTGTGAGATAAAACCCGAGATGATCCGGCGTAGCATGCAACTGATAGTTTAGAGCAGGAGGTGTGTGTTTTTGTCTCTGCAGCAGTGAAGTCAGAACAGGTCGAAGTCCACATAAACGACATCTTCAACAAACGATGCTGCGGATCTTCACATATCCAGAGTAAAACAGGTAAAAGTCTGTGCTGATGGAGGCAAACTCAGAACATCTGTCCTGATGGTTGGAGTGGCATCACAATAAAAGAAATAAACAATCCAGCAAACATCTGAGTTAAAAAAAGTGAATCCTTCACTAAAATAAAATAAAATAAAATATGTTGATATTTAACCCCTTATTTCCTAATATATCATATTTGATACCTTTGTGAGACCTCTGTACCCCCCACCCACAGAATTAAAAGCAATGAATGAAAACTGTTTCACATGACTATATATATATATATATATATATATATTTATATTTATATAAAATTCAAATAATAATCTTCCAGGGAAACGATAAGTCATACTTCCAGTAGTCAGACTTCATTAGTTTTGCTGCCTCATGATAGTTTACTTAAAAACTAAACAAGCTCCAAAAAAATAAATAATAAAATTAATGTAGATGGGTTTTTTTCCCAAAAAAAAAAAAAAAAGAACAATAACGCTACTCATGGACGGTTCTGATCTCCCATGTATACAAATAAAGTTTTGCAACAAGTGCATTGTTTAGATTTGTTAACCTTCAGTGACACAGATTCAGCTCGAGATTCATATATATATATATATATATATATATATATATATATATATATATATATATATATATATATATATATATACACACTCTGTCTACGATCTAGTTTCTTGACGGATCTTATTGTACAATATCTGGCTTCACTCTTGACCCGACGGAGAACAGAAAGGAAGACGGGCAGACGGAGGAGGGTAAAAAAGCCATCCAGAAGGAAGTGAGAACACTTGAGAATTTGGTGAGGAGGGAAGGAAACGCTGGCTGGAAGTAGTGAGAGCAGATAAGAGTGGGGAGTATGGGTGTATGGAGGAAGTGGTGCTGCGAGGGAGCGAAGTACCGGACCGGGTGGACTGAAGAGGGATTCCAGGTCAGGAGAGAACACGAGAGAAGGTTAATGATGAAAAACCAGAGACGTAATAAAAGAGATGGTGCAGAAATATCTCCAGAATGATCCGACTGGTTTTTATCAGCCCCTGTTTAAACATCTTAAATAAAGATGGATAAACATGTCCTCATTTTCCTGTCTTTAAAGATTCCTTTCATGGCTGTAAAGTTCTACATTTCTGAAACCTAACGTCAACATTTATCATCACAACCGAATACCTCACACTGATCTCCCTCTAATTCTCCTCCTTAAACATTAAAAAAACCAAACAAGATCG
>JAOWBL010000014.1:12901583-12912167 GCA_028564865.1 Zenarchopterus dispar | reverse complement strand
TGTGTATATATATACATGTATATATATTTTTTTTTTGTTTTGTTTTGTTTGTTTGTTTGTTTGTTTGTTTTTTAACTTGTCATTGACTCTTATCAAATCCAAACCCTCTGATAAAAGGTGTTAATGAGAAAAAATAAAGTTGTTTTTTTGTTGTGGGTGGGGGATTGTATTGAAGAAAAGCTTCGATGTAATCTGTTGGTTTTCTCAGTGAAACAGTAATTATTGTTGTTGTTTTATTGGTGTGTTGAAATGCATTGTTAAAGTTCTTTGAGATGACATTTGTCATGATTTGGTGCTGAATAAATAAAAGCTGAATTGAACCCTAACAGAACCTTCATATCACTTGACCTTTTAAAGCTTTAAATGATCACAAACGTGTAATCCAAAGACAATAATAATGACGATGGGGAAAAAGAAACATCACAACTTCAAAAAAAAAAAAAAAGAAAACACAAAACTGAAGCTAAAAGCCAGCGGTCAATAAATAACACTGGGATTATGTTCAGGTCAGAAACATGTTTCGCAGCAGCATCACATCGGTGTGAATCAGATACCCCGGGCTTGGGTTCTGATCTGTTTGGCTTCTGTCTAATGAGATGACGCAGAGGCGGCGACTGGAGCGCGTGTGTGATGTTTGGACGCCAACAATACATGTTTGCGCTGTTCATTCGGCGAGCAGCTGTATGACTGATCCTAATCTTCACCCCCTCCACGGCCCGTCCTTAATCTCATCTCATCAGTTTGGCTTTTTTAATCTACTTTATGAAAGCTTATCAAACTAATCGTCGCTCAGAGTGACGGGGCGAAACCTTAACGTGCTCGTGACTCAGCAAACGGGCCGAGGAGGTTGTTTGTACGTGAGAGCCTCGATGAGATTAGGCCCGTCGAGTCTATGAGTGGACCAGATTGCGTAACAGCACTGTTTGTTTAACCCTTTGTGACTGTTTATTTGCATTTGAAGTTCTGGTATGCTGAGGAAGACTGATCTGTTTTAGATGATGTACCCTTGAAGCTCACAGGCCTCTCTGTCCTTAAATAAATAAAAACCTATAAAAATGTAATGGATTGATTGCAGGGGAGGGCGAGGGGGTCCACTTAAGACCTTGTAAATCAGGTTCGACCGGCTGTTTAATTAACTTGCAAATTAATGCACCATGCTGTGTAAATTGTAAGAAGATAAATATTCATGTGGTTAACTAAGAAAACGGCAAGGACGTATCTCAAACGCGAGACAGGGTTCGCAGGAAGCACGCCCAATAAATACCTTATTTACAGACAGCTACTTTACATTTGCCATGCTTCACGGGTTATGCAAAAGAAGCTCCCCCCACTCAGTTTCTGTTATTTTACGAGGAAAATCACCATCCACTGAAGCCACTTCTGACGGGGATGGCCCAGACATTTCAGCAAGAGTCGATGCCCACTCAAAGGGTGTGGAAATCTGGATCCGAGTGGACGTCTGGAAGGGAACCCTCCTCATCCTGGACGGAGATGTGTGAACCTCACACCAAGAGGCACTCAACTCCTCAACGTTTATTTATGTCAATATGGCTTCAGTGAAACTTTAAACAAGGCTGGGATAAACACCGCGGCTGATTTAATAAACATAACTGGACACGGCCTGTGACTGGAAACATCACTCAGATGTTTCATTTCTTTTATTTCTCTTTCTCCCAGTTATCACATCACAATAATAATAATAAAAAAAAAACATTAAAATTTAAAAAAATGCATCTTCCACTTACTTTTATGCTTCATTCTGGTGGCCATCACCATCAGTTATGAACATTAGTCTCCTGATCACAATGAGTCATAAAAATCCCATAAAGACGTGGTACATCACCCACGTGGAGGCATATCAATCACTATATAACACCATCAACAAATAAAAGACACTTACTCTGTGCTTCTCGTGGATCACGTGCATAATAAGGTTATTGGGGACTCTGTCATCTAAAGACACTTTTTTATACTAAAAATTTGGTTAAAAATGAAAAATGTGGAGAGCCTTTTTTAAAATCAACTTGATCGTTTTATAACCTCAAGAACAAATTATTTTCTGAAAATGAGCATCTCTGTGACCTTCTTTTTCTCGCCGATCGTGGACCTTGTCACCTGCGAGGCCAGGGTGAGCAGATGCTGAGTCAGCACTGAGTGAAAGTGGGTGAGGCGGCTGGGGTGACTTTTCTGAATGTCATCATTCCAGGACACACGCTGCTGTTCAATACCGCATCTGCAATAACTTGTTATTGATCTGTAAGCTGCTGAGAGTGAAAGCCGGAAGCAGTTCCCTGTTTGGTCAGAGCTCACACTTTCCTCCTGATTCGTGTTTTTTTTTTTTTTTTTTTGGCCGGAATTCGTGGCATTCGGGACACGCTGTGCTTGTTTTCGTCGAGTGAAACGCCAAAAGTCCATCCCGCTGCCGGGCAGGAAAGGATGATTCTCATCCCACCTACCCCCCACCCAGCCCCAGCCCCCCCCCTGGAAGTCCCGAGCAGGCTGCGGCCATCACGAACTCGCACTCATCACCAGCGCACCAGGCTGCCTGCCGCAGCTCATCCTTACGCACGTTATCAGCCGATGACGCACTGACATCAGGAGAATTTTTGGCGTCATCATGATCACTTGTTTTGCCTGACCATATATGGGACTTATCCGATTCGTTCACAGAGGGAGACTTGTCTTTGATATATGAATGAAGGGATCTGTGCCACTATTCGAGCCATATGTTTTTACCCCGTGCATCCTTCGTGTTGGGTTTCTCTGTCTGGCAGGATAAATATAGAGATAAAGCAGTCGCAAACGGGCTGTAGATGAGCAGCTCAGCTTTCTTGTGAGCTTCAGGCAAACGTGCATAAAGCTGCCAGGAACCGCGTTACGCAATACGGCACACATCACTTTCTCTTTACTACACCTCTTTTATTTCTCACGATCACGTAGAGGCCGAAAAAAAAAAAAAAAAAAACCACGCGGCGGATCCCGTTTTAACCGTGGATGTATTCGGGCTTTGCTGGCGCAAGGGGAATATTAAATTCAAGAGCCGAAGCTGGAGACTAGGTGATGCTTGTTTACCAGCTTCAGAGGACAAGAGCTTTTTGGAAAACACATCCAAACAATTAGATTAGATCGTTAGGATAAAGCTCGAAATTTATTAGGGTGGATAAAGTCACTTTGTGTTCTTTGTTTCTTGGTTTTGTGCTCGTAATAACTAAAGATTTGAGTTAGTGAGTGTTTTATAATCCACCCAAACGCCTTAAATGACGCAAATGAGGCTTTATAGGTCAGAAACATTTCAATTGGTAGGCTATTTAGGGCTATATCCTGCTAAAATTCTCCACAGAAGCCAAATGATGGATCATGAGACCAGGGAGGCTATAAATAAAGCTCCAGTCCTGACTGACTACGCTTAAACGAGTCGGAAGAGGGCAGAGCGATAGTAGGAGGGCCTTTTCCTTCTCTCTCTCTCTCCTTTGAACAGGGGAATCTCACTCCAGCATTCATCCAGTTTCCACCAATAAGCCCAATGAGCTGAGCGCGCACCGCCCACTGCCGGCGTGTGTATTTTTCCCCCCCTTCTCCTTCGCCTTCTTTTTTTAAAAACTAGAGCTGGATGCGTAGATCGACACATGTTGTTTCCTCTCTTGAGTCCGGGCGCCAGCAGACATGTGTTATTTACCGCCGGGCTGCGGGAGAAGAGCAACGCTGCGCCGGCGCCGGGAACTGGAGGATTAAAGTGAAGCGCGTCGTTTCTTCGGCAACTCCAGGAACTGGTCGTGTCTGGCGTGGGAGAGAATGGCGAGTCCGCCAAACGGCAGCGATCAGCCCTCCACGGCCGGCAGCGGCGGCGTCAAGAAATGTGGATATCTGAAGAAGCAGAAACACGGACACAGGCGCTTTTTCGTTTTGAAGGAGCCGAGCGACGGTTTCCCCGCGCGTCTGGAATACTACGAGAGCGAGAAGAAATGGAAAAACAAGTCTGCCGCGAAGAGAGTTATTCCTCTGGACTGCTGCCTCAACATCAACAAGAGAGTGGACGCCAAACACAAATACCTGATCGCTCTTTACACTAAGGACGAGTATTTCGCCGTGGCTGCCGAGCACGAGCAGGAGCAGGAGGGCTGGTACCTGGCGCTGACGGATTTAATCGCGGAGGGGAAAGTCTGTGACGGCTCCGCGTCCAACTCTGCGTCCTCGCTGGTTGGCTTCGACGAGGCCAGTTACGGTGTAATAACGCCGGTGGCCGCCGCCTACAAGGAGGTCTGGCAAGTGAATCTGAAATCCCGAGGACTGGGCCAGAGCAGGAATTTGACCGGGGTGTACAGGCTCTGCCTCTCCAGTCGGACTATCAGCTTCGTCAAGCTCAACTCCGAGGTCGCCTCGGTCATTTTACAGCTGATGAACATCCGGAGGTGCGGCCACTCTGACAGCTTTTTCTTCATTGAAGTTGGTCGATCTGCAGCCATTGGACCGGGGGAGCTGTGGATGCAGGCTGACGATTCAGTTGTGGCTCAGAATATCCACGAAACGATTTTGGAAGCTATGAAAGCCATGAAGGAGCTGTCGGAGTTCCGGCCGCGCAGCAAGAGCCAGTCGTCTGGCACGAACCCCATCTCCGTACCTACACGGAGGCACCTGAACAACCTGCCCCCGAGCCAGACCGGGCTCCCCCGGCGGTCGCGCACCGACAGCATGGCCGCCACCTCACCTGTGAGCAAATGTTCGTCTTGTCGAATACGCACGGCCAGCGAGGGCGATGGCACCATGACACGCCCAATGTCAGTCACGGGGAGCCCCCTCAGCCCGGGGGTCCACAGGACCCTCCTGAGTCGATCTCACACTATCACGGCACGCCCCTCTCTGACATTTCAGTCTTCTACTCTGCAGCACAGTAAGTCCATGTCCATGTCCCTGTCTCATTCTCCACCTGTGGCCACCCCTTGTCCGGGCAATGTTTCTTCTTGCTCCGACAGCAGCGCCCCCCGCCCTTCTAGCTGCAGTGCATCTTTCTCAGGCTCCCCCAGTGATGCCGGCTTTATATCATGTGAGGAGTATGGCTCCAGCCCTGCAGATGCACGCGACCTCAGGTTACCCCTTACTCTCCGCAGTAACACTCCCGAGTCTCTCAAAGCGGACACCCCGCCCTCCAGGGACGGCAGCGAGCTTGATGGCTACATGGTGATGGAGCGACAGAATGGTTACCGGCGGTTATCGGAGCTGGATAAGGTGTATCGAAAGCGCACGTACTCTCTCACCACTCCCCGCCAGCCAAGGCGTCCGCCCCAGGTGTCCTCAGCCTCCCTGGATGAGTACACTCTCATGAGGGCCACGTACACCAGTGGAAGCCAGTCTTCTCTGAGATGTCACACTGCCTCCCCAAAAGGAAGCGGACTTGAGGATTACAGAGATGTTCATATCAGCTCCAATAGTCTTCAAGGTGACAGTGGCTACATGCCCATGATGCCTGGTGTGGCACCTCAGACGCCAGGGTCCAAGGATGACCCGTACATGCCCATGAGCCCCATGTGTGTCTCTGCTCCGAAGCAAATCATCAACCCTCGTTCACACTGTTCTTCTGCAGGCCTGGCCCCACCCACAGACTCCCCTGGGAGTATTTCTTTAGAGGAAAGTGGCTACATGCCTATGTGGTGTGGAAATAAGATGTCAGTGGAGAGCTCTGATGGAAAGCCCAACAATGGAGAATACCTGTACATGTCTCCAGTGGACACTCTGGTGTCCCTCACACCCCCAGACTACATTCTAAGTCCTTCAGGAGAACCTCACCTCCAGCACAGACAGCCTTATTCTTACAGCTCTCTACCAAGATCACTTAAAGGGCAGGTGCAGCACAGCGGGTCCGCTGACACAGACCAGTATGTGTTGATGAGTTTACCAAGACAACGGATAGAGGAGGAGTCCAACTACTGTCCCATTTCTCCAGGAGAGTCTGTGACCAGCAGCTCTCCAGGAACGCCGGGGACTCCATCCTCTGTTCTGTCTCCTCTCAGACTGGCTCGGGTTGATGGAGGTCTGGTACATCGCAGCAGGGTGTGTCGGCCCACTCGCCTGGCTCTGGAATCCCTCAGAACACTGCCTTGCATGAGTGAACATCCCCTTCCCTCAGAGCCCCGCAGCCCCGGAGAGTATATCAACATAGACTTCAGCAGTGCCGCCCATGCCCCCCTGGCGTCCGCGGTGTCGGAGAGCTCCGAGTCCTCCGGGAACTTAACGTGTACAGAGAGGGGATCCCTGTCTGTCTCGGACTATGCTAACATTGACGTTAGCACGACGGGTCACCTTGGACCACACCAAGCCGGGGTTTCCCCCCCGGCAGGGTGTCCAGCACCTGTTCATGCACCTGATGTTTTGCCTTGTCCTATTCTGGTGAGCTCCCAGCAGGACTTGCAGGGGGTGGAGGAGGATGAAGAGGAAAAAAGAAAAGAGGGACCAGCGGAAGAGAGGGGGGTTCTAGAGGATTATTCTCTCCAGAACCAAGGGACCTCAGCATATCAGCCTGCTCCAGTCAAAGATGATTATGCTGAAATGACCTTCAGTCCTCCGACCCCTTTACCTGTTCTCTGCACCACTGACGCTGCTCCCCTCCCCACCAGCCCCACTGCTTGTGTGAAGAGACTTAGCCTTGAGAGCAGCATAGTGGATGTGGGTCCCCCTGTGCCGCAGGACTCCTTTCTCCTGGGGGGTCCTTCATTATCTCTCGGAGTCAAGGATCCGCACAGAGGGGCTAAAGTCATCCGTGCTGACCCTCAAGGGCGTCGACGGCACAGCTCCGAGACCTTTTCCTCCACCACCACCGTCACGCCCGTGTGTCCATCATTCGCTCACGACACCAAACGCCACAGCTCTGCCTCCGTCGAAAACGTGTCCCACACCGTACGCGGCTCCGAGGGGCCCAGCGAGGAATACGGCAGTCCCATGTGCAGGGAAACGTCGGCGGGTTATCAAAACGGACTTAATTACATTGCCTTAAACCTTATGGAGGGAAACCTTGGGGGATGCCGGTTAGGGGGCTGTGACGAACTCTTGAGGTTCAAGGCAGCCTGTGGCTGCAAGGGGGGGCTGAACGGCTTCAACACCAGCCCCTACGCCAGCCTGGGGTTCAAGGAGACTACTGCTGCTGCTGTGAAAGGTGAGTTTTCAAAGAGTGACACACATTCATTCATCCGGGAGATTTTTCATTCACAAGGTGTTTGGGTTTGTGTATGACAGAATTTCAGGGACCTTTGAGTAGGATTTGTATAATTTTTACCTCATTTTGTTACAAAGTAAATAGCTGTCTTTCACAGAAGACCTAACACAGCTTTACTTGGTTATCTGCAGTAGAGCGCTTCATTTTGTGCCGATTTTTACACAACTCTTTTGTACCCATACCAACCTGGTTTGAGCAGCTCAGCAATACATTAAAAAAAAGGAAAACAACTTTACTCTAAATTCTTTCGCTCATTGCTAATGTAACAGAACATTGATGAACCAATGATATGTAAACACAGGCTATAGGAGCTCAGAGAAGTAAACTGGTTATTAACATTGCTTATGGGTGTGGGCTGCGATGTTTAGATAGGATTAGTCACCCACTCGTCACACCCATGACTCTGTAAAAATTCGAGGCGGCGTGATGCTGAGGAAGTGTTTTATCTCTGTGACGCTGGAGTACCGGAGCACTTGAGACAACTATGATTACGTGTACAATGTACATAATCCTGCCTGCTGTGATGCTGCTGTGTGATCTTCCACTGTGACGCAGTTTGGTACTGCGTCAGCATTCAGAAAAACTGCATCTCAACTGAAACACTGATTCCCTCATCTTTACTTGTGATACCTCTCCAGAAGCAGCTAGGACATCTGAAGACGTGGTTTTATCACGATAGTTATACTACCGTGTTTTGTTTCATGTAGAGTCATGAATAAGCAGTGAAATCCTTGCCACTAGTGGGAAGGAGCAGCTGTGATCCAAATATCACCTTTCACCTAATTTTTGCCGAGCGCTGCAGCGGGGGCTTTTTCGTGCATCTCTAAACGGCCGAGTTTGTTTACAGAGAAGGATGACCTGGCGGGGGCATGTCAGAAGTTGCTGTTGCCTGAAAAGAAAATACGTCGCGTCAGGATCGCCGCGAGTCAGAAGTCCGCGTTCCTGACGGTGAAATACAAGAGTTTAATTAGTGTTTGTGCTTTCACAACCGAGTTGTCTCTCCATCTCTGTCTCAGCTCTCTCTCTCTCACGCTGTGAGCTCAGCCTGTGTGGGGCTTGGTGCAAGTCATCGGGTTCCCCAGAAAAACAAGTGAGTCAGTTGTTTATCAATTGTCAGGTACTGGGTTTCAGGGCTGGAATGCAGGCAGTGTGCAAAGGTTGCTGGGAGAGGTGAATGCTCACTTGTTTTTCTAACCTGGTTGGATGGACTCGAGGTGGGGGTAAGGGTGGAGGGGAGGGGGGCTCCCTTTGGCTTTTTACTACAAGCAATGCCACAAACTTTTCCTTTCCATAAGCGTGGGGAGTGATTTGAAGACGTTTGACTTAAATATGACCTTACAAATGTTCAGCATCACCCCTTCGGAGGATCCTGCTTTGTTGTCAGTGAAATCCTGATATTTGACCCTGAGTGGAGACATTTGTCCAAGGATACACGAGAAGGAGGAAAGAGGGAGGTGAAAGGACGGCGGTGACGGGTCGACGACTTGTTCAGATGTTCATGTACAGCAAATGAACTGACAGATGAATTTTTGACTGAAGGGAGGGTGAAAGTGACGAGGACGAATGAAGATGAAATGAGAGAAAAGAAACGTAAAAATAGAGATTCAGTTTGCCATGGTAATGGTAAACATCACTGTTTTTTGTTTTTTTTTTGTCTGTATGTGAGGGAAGAAGAAGGCACGCCTGTTGACTACTCGATTACAGGCTTTACTACATTCTCTCGTAACCGCTGAACGGACCATAGTTGACATTCCAGCTGCTGCATCAGGTACATTAGGACATCGCCCGTCCTGCCACGGCGTCTGAGGAGGAGCTCGTGGAAAGATGCTGCAGATACGCCAGCGCATCCAGGCTGTCAGCGCACGGATGTTTACGCCTGATTTAGCGAGCGCGGCTGGAGCTGATGAGTCATGGCGTGCAAACTTTAAGAGCCGGTTGTGGTTAATGTTGACGTTAAGCGCGTTCCTCATGAATTAATTCAAAATACCAGGATGTCCAACTCCAAAAGTTTCTAACTGCCTAAAAAAGTCAGCTGTCTTCAGAAAAATGTGCGTTTTGAAATTTGTCATGGATTTTGACTCGTATTAAGTTTTTTTTCTTACTATGAGTGACAGGTGCCAGGTAGCGCGTTAAATTAGCCAAATATAAGGATATGCTTCAAGAAATCCTCTCAATTATGATTTTTTTCTTTCCCGTGACGGTTATTTATTGTGTTCGATGTACCTTTTTAAAAGCTAAAACTTTATAATTGCCAACTTTACTCACCTGGTTGATAAATCGTAAACAAACACAGCTGCCTCCAGATTTGGTCGTCGCTATGTTGCAAGGAAAAAAAAAAAATACAGTAATTATGTCAGTTATCCGTATAAACAAATGAGCTAAAGCTAGTTTGTCTGCTGGTTAATTACAGGAATTCACAAGTTACGTAATAAAAACTCCCACCTAGTTTTCCTCTTCAGATTCCAGAAATTCCCAGAATTCAACAGAATATTTAAATGTGAAAAAGGTGTGGCCATCCCTTTTGTTAATCAACTAGCCAAAATAATCAAAAACAAGTTAAAAAGGTGTTTTTTTTTTAACACAATAAAGCCTTTTTGCAAAACGACACCCGTCAGCCTTTACTAATGTGGGTTTTGAAGATTATAACATGATTTACTGCCGGTTTCACGAGCTTTAAGATTCGTGTGTATGTGTGTGTGTTTCTGTGTGTGTGTGTTGTTACTAGAGATCTGCACACCTTTATTTATGTGTCAGTGAAGAAAAAAAGGAAGTCCCGAGCTTTGTCGTTTTTCACTTTTTCTTCTCTCCGTTTCTTTAATTATCCTCATCCTGTCTCTCCTTTTAGACTATCTTAAGTTTCTACGTCCTCCTCCTCCTTTTTTTTTTTTTTTCCGGGGCTGCCGTCGTTTGACTAACTTTGGCTAACAGCACAATCGCACGAGCGTGCACGCTGACTCACGCTCTCCATTTGTGGGTCCAGACTGGCCCCCCCCCCACCCCTCCACCACCACCACCACCACCCCTCCCAAAAAACACAAGCTCCACACACACGTTTTTGACTCGGTGTGGCTTCGCCATGTGCGTACATATACAACCATCAGCAGATGGTGGAGGGTTGGAGGGGTTTGAGGGGTGGGGGGGTCAGGGGGTTTTTGCACCTGCCTCAGCGAGCACTGCTCACTGGTTATCTGGGATCCTCAGAGGAGAGTGACAATACGGCGCTGACTGGCCACCATCTGCCACCACAACAGCGGGGGGAGAAGGTGGGGGCGTGGCCAAGCAGTTTTCCTTCAAGCCAACCCAAAACCCATCCCCCCCGACTTCCCCTCCTGTGCTCCCACCTCCCCCATTTTTTTTCTTCTTCTTCTTCTTCTTCTTCT
>JAOWBL010000014.1:12881707-12897593 GCA_028564865.1 Zenarchopterus dispar | reverse complement strand
GTTTTCCTTCTGTAGTTTTGTTCCTCGTTTAAGAAAGAAGAACAACTCAACTTTCTGAGCAGGAATGTCGTCTAGGAAATCTCATCCGGTTTCGTGTCTGCGAACTCCCTGATCAGCAACGATCACTCACGATTTTTTTTTCTTCTTCTTCTTCTTCTTTCAGAGTGAAGCCTCATGGGTCTTCCCCCCTCCCCCCCCCCCCCCACCCCTTTCCTGCGAATTTCACTGCGGCCGGATGATGAGGTCGCCACGGCGACAGCTGGACTCCGCGCTGCCTGCCCGCGTCCCTCGACCTCTCCGCCGCCTCCGGGGGGTCGTGGGGATGGCCGTCACCATGGAAACAGAGACACTTGACCCTTGCCCCAGATCTTCCCCTCCTTTTTTTTTTTTCTCGGCACCAGAACGTTCAGGTGCCGTTGCTGCTGTAGTACTAGATGATGAAAAAAAAACCACAAAAAAAACGACAAGAACTTAAACTGACTCTTAACTGTAACACTAGATGGGTAACTATGTATCTCTGTACGTAGGCCTTCCAATACTTTTGCAGTATCCTGTTACGTTATCACCGTTTCTACAACTTGAGCAGGTTTATGGCTTCGGCCAGCCGCTGCCAGATGTTTGAACCTGAAAACCTGTGAACCAAACCCAGAGCGCATGCGTACTCATGCACATGCAAAAACCTTTACTGCATACCGATGACATGTATTTATTTATTTTTCATGTACGTATGCATTTCGTGAAATGCGTGTGAGGATTTGTATCCGAGGTCATGCTGCAAAAAAAAAAGAAAAAAGAAAAAAAGAAGAGACGGCATTTATTAACATATTTAAGAATTAAAGGTAACATTTGCTTAAAAAAAAAAAAAACAAACGAAAAAACCCTACCTCAGCACCAAGTCAGACAGTAGAAATATATATAAATATTTATTTTCAGAGGTGAATGTTGTTTTTCTTTCCTTTAAAAAAAAGAAAATTCATCAATCCAAAGCCTTACTCCAACCATCAGCCTCCATCTGATGGACCCTTGTAGTTTGGACCTTTAAAACGCAGTATCAAAGATTTATCTGACCATCTTAAAGACTGAATGTTCACCAGAACCGAACCAGAGTCCGCCTCTCTGAGATTACGTTACTTCCTCCCCACGAGATTATGTATTAGAAGTCCAGAGTAATATATTTATTTACACAACTGAAATGTAGGATTCATAACACTAAAATGATGCCAACAGTACCTTAGAGGAGTCGTCGACGTTGCATTGCACCAAAAATGCACACAGCAGTCACAAGTCCAAACACTTCAGCGGAACCAGGTCCAAACGGACCTGAAGCCAAATCTCAGTTTTAGTACAATTCTCATTTCCTCGGTCTGCAGGAAAAGCGACGGGAACGTGAATGTTTTTGAAGTTATTTTTTTTTATACGGAGTAACTGGACAGTTGTAGTTTCGTTTTGCCCCCACGTGCGCCCGCGTGGCGCGGCGCCGGGGCTCCGTGGGACGTGGGTCTGACCGACTGTTCGACGGGCCGCTCCACAGCTCGGATAAACGGCCTTCGCCGCGTGGTCTTGCATTTTACAAAACTTTTCCGGATTGTAACACGAGACACGTTGAATGTAGTACACGGAGCGCGCCCCGAGCTCGGGGACGCGGCCGTCTCGCAAACCCAACAGCCGAAACACCCGGAGGTACCGGACGGGAACCACAACACCGACACAAGCCGAGTAAACAAAACAAACCGGGGAAGTATCTTCTTATTTATCTCAACTCACTTAAGGTACTTCACCTTTGCCTATAGACTGTAAATATCGCGGAGAAATCCACCGCCGAGAAACTTTGAGGTGTTAAGTTAAATAACTTATGTTTTTATTGTACATAGTACGTGTTTGAGTGAACTTTCTGATACAACAAAAAGCACTAATTAAGTTATATGCTGACCGCTAAGGTTTGACTTTTGATTTCCTTTTTAAACGTCATGGGATAGTCTTGCAAAACGGATGCCACTACGAGGACATTTTCTAATGCTGTAAAAAAAAAAAAAAAAAATTCAGAAAAAAAAAACAATTTTCAAGAAATCATTAATACTTGACAAATTTACTTCTTGATACTTAGGTACAAAGAAAAAGGTATATATGCAATATTTACACCTTTGAGAATTAGTTTACAAATACATACCAAATGTAGAAATACTGTTAATAACGTTTGTTAAACCTTAAATTGGATTTTTTGCTGTTTGTACATTGTTTTGAAATGGAAATCTTTTTCTGCTTGTTTTTTGCTAATGGAGCCTCTCGGTGTTTTGAGCAGTGTTTTTTGCATTTGGATAATGTTTGGAGTTTCTAATCCAGCATCTAATGGTTACGATTTGAGCCGTGGCTTACCTTGCTGTCTTCTCGTTGTAAATAGTTCATATCATGCACATTGTGACGCTTCTGAGAAAGGATAATTTAAACGTAGCCCATCGCTTTAGATTGTGTTGATTCTTTATAGACACATGCAATAAATGACCATGTTTAAGGAAAGCCAGCGTCTCTTGTTTTCCTTCTTTTCCTCCTCCACATCCCATCAGAAAGGGCGTGAAGCAGAGCACATGTCTCGGCCCCCTCACCTTCTTCATTAAAGGTTTTCTCAGTTTTTAAAAGCCCCACTTCCTATTGAGAAGGAGTCCGTCAAAAAAATTGGGTGCAGGCAGATCTGATACTCTATCCTAAGTTGGAAAAGATAAAATACCCACTTAGAGGGCCTAGAAACCATTGATAACTTATTTTGAGGGACTGAAGAGTTTACTGGGCACATGTGTGGGTTTGTAGGGACGTGGCCAAAAGAACCCTGTAAAATATTTTTTTTAAAGTGTGGTGTTATATATTTATTATTATATATAAAATTTCATATAGCGGTAACGCTATGCTGTTCTTTTTTTTAAACCTTTCACTGGAAAAGCAAAACATACACAAGGGGATTGGTGAGGAATGGATGGGGTAAAAGATTGGGGGTTTTATGTTTTGAAAAATGAAAATAATCATTTGTAAGTATTTAACTTTGTAAGCAAGGTCGTTTTCGGCGAATAAAAAGATGATAAAAGAAAATGGATGTAAAATGTACCTCCAGCATTAATACTGTTATTGTTTTTGTGCCTCCCAGGCCCCACACCCCCAGCAACAGTAATTAGACCAGCATGTTGAAACATCCCCCGTTACTGGGAGGGAGCAAACAACACAGTGATAAGATAATTATTTTTCACCCTCAGCCATATGCTATGAGATTAGTCATTCCTACAGATTAGCTAATTTAAAACAAAATGACAATACTGAGCTCTGTGAATGTGGTTGTTTCTATGTGCTGTAGGAGGCTAATTGCATGTTTGTAGTTAAAAGTGCGAGCAGAGATGAGTCAAGATGGGGTTGTCTTGAACAGCTGGAAAGACGGATCGTGTTGCGGAGGGATGGTGATTGACGGGCGCGAAGGCAGAGTGACGGCCCGGAGGCAGACATCTACGTGGAGGCTAGAGGGCTAATGAGAGGGCAAAATCCTCGAGAGCAAAGTGTTGCCTGTGGAAGCAAATCCATCACCGCTTCCCTACGTCGCTCCTGTGTCCCCTCTCGCTTGATTTGAGCCGAACGGTTAATTAAAAACAGTTTCAGCTCATTAAAGAGTAAAGAAGAGACGGAGATGAAGCCGCAGCCATCTTGTCTCTCTGTTACCCTGCTCTTTACGCCGAGTCGCCTCGCTTTAATTTTGATTTGTGTCGACGCTGTCAAACGCAACAATAATGGAAGCTGAGCTGGGACTCTGACGGAAGCGGGTAAAACCACGCTAATCTCAGGTATGTGTGAACGTGACCGAGCCGGGGCTTGGTGGACTGTGCCAGAATCGATAGGTCCATATGAAGTGTGTAAAGTGACCACTCCCTCCCCCCACCCCCACGCCCCCGGGGGGAACCGTCCGCCGTATGGACAGGGACCTGCGGCGGTTCCACAGGAAACTGTGGGCTTCCGGAAAGCTGTCCATCTGAGTGGGGTTTATGTGTTTACGTGCTTGATTTAAAAGCTAGAAGAGGTCTGTGGTCATTTGAGGATGCACCGCCTCCCCCTTCCCCCCCATCGCCCCCCACCTCCCTCCACTTCACCCAAAACTGAAGCTATCAGCTTTTAGTTGGTTTTAGTTTTGAACCGCACGTTGTCGTATTATTGGGGACACGGTAGAACATCACAGACAGGTTAAAGGTGTATTTTGGAGTTAAGTCAACTGTGCGTTAGAAGTGGAAACTTTCGTCAGGAACCAAAACAACATGAACTGATGCCGTTTTGACCTGGAACAGAATATAAATGTGCAGCGTAATGGCTTTTAATAAAAGCCCAGATTAAAATGCTGTTTCAAACTCCTGACAAGAATTTAAAAAAAAAAAGCTTTTCTATTGAAGAAATTACTTGGACAGACTCCCTACACATGAACCCAGGTCATTTTAACCTTGTATGTGTACAAAAAATGTATAAAGAGGACTGTTTGTTCTGGAGCGTCCTTCTTTTACTGATATAGCAGCAAAGAAAGGACGTCCAATTAGCGTTCATTCATTTCAAAATAATTTCCCCATGGGCCTTATTAAAGTACTTTGAATTATAATGTGATAAGTCTGTACTAAGAGAGTTCATGTCCTCAGTTTCTATTCAACTAAAATGGTACTTATCTTTTATATTTATTTTTATATTTATTCCTGAGCGAGACAATGATTATTACTATTTTTATTTGTGTTATTGGACTAATTTGGAAAGGTTGAACTGTAGTCTTAAAGAGCCGTGAGATAACATTTGTCGTGATTTGGCACCATATAAATAAAATTGGATTGAATTGAATTATTTTAATAACAACATTAGAGGTCATGAACTCTTTTCCTTTTGCAGTTAAATGTAGTTGACTTGTACACCTTACAATTACAAGAAAAAAAAGAAAATATTTTTTTACAGTCCTTTTTAATGCACTTTTTGTTAACATACAAAGTGGAAATGACCTTGGTGGATCGTTAGTGACCCCATTCACAATATCACTTCAATAGAGTGTCATTTTTGAGTCTTGTCAGAGGCTTAAAATAGCAATTTATTCTGACGTTATATGCCTCGGGGCTAACGTTAATGCTTTAATGTAATAATATAATGTAGGCCACAATGTAAAGTTATATGAGGAGAAAATTAAGAAATGGATAGTAATTTGCTGTTGCTGGTTTCTGGATATGGAAAAGTCCTAAAATGATGTTTTTTTTCAGCTGATCTTCCAATAAAGTCTTCCTTCTGTACTGATCACATGACAGTTATATTTGCAATAATCTCTTTTATTATGTGAATCTATGAAACATTAAATTGGTCACATGTGAGAAACTAGAGGCCGTTTCATAGTTCACATTAAAGTCTAATCGATATTTCCAGGACGTTGACCAGTATATATTGATATCCGACATTACTGCGAGGACGATGGAGTGAAAGTCAAATTAATCTACGCTGACACACCAAAGAGAAGAATTTCTCTGATTTCTGCCCCGCTGCCTGAGTGTACTCATCTGCTAACCTAAAAGCTTACCCTGTGCAGGTATTACCTTTATAATTAGTTTGCTCATTTAAAAAAGGCTTCAAGAGAGAATAATAAATTAGTTTATCCAGCAAAGTTCCTCTGTGACCTTAGGAGCGTGTACCATGACTCTTGAAAAAGAAAACAGGTCAAAACAGATGTGATGCTCCTAGAAACCTGTACTGATGGTAATAACTGGTTGGGCTTCAGCGATTCTTTGCTATTTTCCTCTTTTCAAAGTTCGATTTTTAAATGTTCACACATTTATTCTGCTGCTCTCCCCAATATTTCTACGAGGCGGTAACAAGCGCGCAGAAATGCTTTCACCATATTTGTATATATATCGTGGATGGGAGATAATTGATGCCGAGCTCGCCGCCAGAGAGCACATCTGTGAGCTCAGAGATATCTGTTTAACTGATTCTCCTCCAACTGTGGACACATATTCAAATACTACTTCCTACTTGTGTGAGTCAACGATCGACACTTATCTGTGTCTCACACACACACACACGTACATGCAAACTGTGTGTGAGTACCACTGGAGCACATTTACACTCCTGTGTCGTCCCAGCAGCACTGCATAACCTGCCAGCAAAACTGCAGTAAACAAGGGATAACTTCCTCTTTCTAGTGAAATCTGAGCGGGAAGAAACTTTCTTTCCGTCCAGGTTTGCGGTCGGACTGAAAGGGAAAACGTTGGACCGTGTGAGCGTTTCAGTGATGAAAGAAAACACAACGGTGGGGATGGGGATGTCAGCTGGGAGTAATGTCTGATTTAAGGTCTTCCAGGCCTTTCCGGAGAGTCCACTCCTCTTCTCCTTAAGAGGTTTCCAGACCCTGAAACTGTGATTCCTGAGAAGTGAGTCAGAACAGAAATCCCAGTCGGGTCAGACGCAGCATGTACAAGAATGCGTGTATCTGTTTGCTCCGCTGCCTGTTGCTCGCTTGCATGCATTGGTGTGTATTTGTGTTTTTTCTAAGTGCACACACGTGTGCATGTCGGCTTGTTGAGCAGACATTCCCAGCTGTTTTCCAGGTAGTGTTCTCACGCTTCTTGTGCATCTCCTGTTTCTCACGCTGACTGCTTTAACTGTAATCCCTCCCACACACACACACACACACGTATGCACACGCACACACACACACTGGCCTGCTGTGTTACCTGGGCACAAGGTGAACACAAACTCACCTCACACACACAATCACACGCCCCTTTCCTGCAACAGATGACAGGGAAGCAACCACAACAAAGACATGGAAAAGGAAAACACACACATACACACACACACACACACACACACACACAACGGGGGAGAGAGATGGGAGCAGCTGAGGTGAAGAGGGAGAAAGGTGGAAGGACAAAGACGGGTTGAAGGCGCCGCCATCAACAGGATGAGCTCACGCTCTCCCGGCCCCGCCCACCCACCCACGGGGTGTGACTCACCCCTGGCAGGTGAGTGTGAACGTGTGTTTGCAGCTGCAGGTCAGCTCAGGGTGGGGCCTCATTACTGCGCCGGCGAGCGTGTTTTCTCAGGTACAAGTGCAAGCTTTTCGTTACGTCAGCGTTTCAGCAGATTTATTGGCGCATAAATGAGCCGATGATCAAGATCAAACAGAAACATAAAAAAAAAAAAAAAACACACTTTGTGTTTATAAAACGGCGTGCAGAGGGTGTCATGTTAGGGTTTCAAACAGCTTGACTCTGTCATGCACAGCTGAGAGCATCAGGAGAGGATGTAGAAGTCCTTCCCACTGTCTCAGAGTGGGTTCATGGACCGAACGCACAAACCCACGGTGACCCACCGGCTTCTCACGAGCCAACATCTGCTTCCTCGTCTGCCGAGCGTCGGCGATCGATCATTCGTCTGATCTCGTGTCTGCGTTCAAGATGGCAGAAGTATGTCTGGGAAGGAAAACTGAACCTGGACATGTGGAGACTTAGTGGGAACCGCAGCTCAGATGTGCAAAAGTCTGGGCACCCCTGCCCCCCCAAGGAAGGTTTACAGTCACGTAAATGTGGCCGGTTGACCTCTTGACCTCCTCGGGCTCGGTTCCTCAGGTGGAGCTGGAACAGGTGGTTGCCTGCACCCTCTGCAGCGTTTCCTCCCACCCGCCCACCCACCCGGTCCAACTCAAGACCCACAAATAAAAATTAGTTTCAAAAAGAAAAAAGATGTTTTTGGCTGCAATAACAAAAAAACAAAACAAAAACCTGCTGTGATCCTGCTTTTGATTTGTGTTGCACATGAGGAACGTAAGACAGACAGGAAGAAGAAAGGATTTCACTGAATGTCAGAGAACAAAAAAAAAAAATAAACAAAAACAAAAAACACAAAGCATGTGTGTGAGGGCATGACTCCGACACAACAATACACTTCACAAGTCCACAGTGGGTTCTCTCGGGAGTCAAGATTTCACCCTGCCTCCCGACCCCAACCTAAACAATATTGGAGAATATGCCAAAACTATATAAAATAAATTTTTAAAAAATGAATTAAAAACACCCAAATATTTAACAGAACAAAAAAAAACAAAAAAAACAGTCAAGATGCATCGATCTTCCAAACGACTGGGAAACGTGGGAAAGGTGATGGCCGAGCTTTGACTTCTGGCCTTTTTTGTCTTTTTTTTTTTAAACTTTAAGGATACAAGTTGTTTTTTTTTTTAAACTAAGTTTTGCTAAAGATCCTGAACACATCTGGTTCAGACCCGTGTCTTTGGGGAGACCTGGTCCACTCTTCACAGGGGAAGCTTTTGTTTGCTGTCGTGCGTCCCAGACAAACATAAATAATTCCCTCTAGTTTATCCAAACGATGTTTCCCCGCTTTTAAGAAGGAACTCCTGCTGCGTTGAGACACGCCTGCCACAGACACGGTGAAACGTCCCGTCACGGACCCGTCACACGCCGAGAATTCAGAACCTTGGTGAAAATTCCTCTTGACTGACATCTGTGTTTATTGCATCATCTACAAAACCCAGCAGCACGTGTTTAAACCACGTCAGTCTCAAAATGTCCAAAGTTAATCCTGTCACTACGTGAACTTGTGAAGGAACAAAAGCAGATATGACTTGATTTATGTGATAAACCGTGAAAAAGGTGGTTTCTTCTGCATCTACTGGGCATCACATGTCCACGTGTGATCACATGACTGTAGATGATACAAGCTCAAGAAAGAAAAAAAACCAGTGGTTCTGAGTAGCTCGGTGGTCTTCAGCCCTGGTCCTCGAGACCTGCTGTCCTGCGTGTTTTAGATGTTTCTCTGCTTCAGCACACCATGAGACAAGTAACAGACTTGTGGAGACCTTCATGACCAGCTGATGGCGAGCATTAACTAGGTTCAGGTGTGTCGATGCAGGAAAACATCTAGAACCTGGAGGACAGCAGATCTTGAGGACCACTGGAGTAGCACTTTTTTTCCCAACCCTGGTCCACAGAACATGCCGTCCTGCAGGTTTCAGATGTTTCCTAATATTAGGGGTCATCATCAGCTCGTCTCCAAGGTCTGAACAAGTCTGTTAACGACAACGTCATGGAAACATCTAGAACCTGGAGGACAGCAGATCTTGAGGACCAGGGCTGAGGACCACCGGAGTAGCTCAGCATGGGGGTCAGTCTGCACAGAATTTAACGACATCTGGTCGAGAAAATCAGCAGAAGAACAACCCAGGAGGTTTTGAGTTTAGATCAGGTTTGTCCCTCTTAAAACTGGAAAACTTTTTTTTAAATGTGAATTAATCTCTTCATCTGGAAAAAAAGTATAATTTCTTAATCTGAAAGTTAGATTTGGCAGCAAAGCAAGACTTCAGAAGAAAAACAAAGCTGTCTAAACCCATTACACACACACACATGCACACACACATGCACACACACACACACACTGTGGCACATCCCTCTCCACAGCTTGTCCGTGCATGTCAGTGTTTACTTTGTAAATGACAGTGAAGAGTTTGTCGATTACACTGTTAAACACCAGTGGAAGTGGCAGTGACATCGTAAGGTCAAAGGTCACAGCTTCGCCCAGTCGTGGCTTCGGCCCCATCAGCGGGTCTGCGTCAGGTGTTAAGCCTTGACGGAAAGTTTCACAATCGTTTTTTTTTGTTTGTTTTATTCAGGTATCTTCGTGGACACCAAGCGGTTTGTTCCCGTCCAGGAAAAACCCAGAAAGGCTCCCCGCAGGAGAGGCAAAGCTCTTGTTTCGCTTCGCCGCCGTCGACGCCAGACGTTCGCCTTTTTAACGGAGAAACTCAGACGTCTCGCTTTCTGCAATCTCAGTGTTACATTTTTCTTTATCTCTGATAATATTCTGAATTCTCGGGCCCCGCGTCTTATCTCGGTCGCCCTCCGTGTGACGCACGGGCCCGAGCAAGGTCGTGCGGTTGCTACGCTGCGCGGGGACGCCGCCCTCACGAACTCGGTCTGTGGAAAACTCCACGATTTTCCCGACTGTGGGTGTGTTTGAACGCTCGGCGGATGGGATGGGGAAGGACAATAATGCTATTCTTCGCGTGCGCGCTTTGATTTATTACACCTGCGCTCCCAGAAGACACATCCAGCCTGCGGTGACCTTTAGGTGCGGTAAACGGTGTGCACGTGAGAGTCTTCAAGTCAGGTGTTGAGCAGGATTAGGTGGGCCGGAGCTGCTTGTGGAGAATTGGAGGAGACGTGAGGAGTGGGGGTGGAGGGTGGGGGTTGGGCATCTCATTTGGGAATTGGCGTATTATTGGCTGAATGATGGAGGTGGGGGTGGTGGGGGAGGGAGGGGAGATAAATAATTAGTGAGACACAGAACTCAACAAAGCCGGGCCTTTTGTTGTCAAGGCAAAGTAAACGCATCCATAAAACAGAGGCGTGGATTACCCCCCCCCACCCACCCACCCACCCACTCCACCCCCCACCTCACGATTCATTTCAGCAGCAACAATAACAAAAATGGCTCTCAAGACACAAAAGATTCCTGCGTCTGGCTTCTCCCGTGTCGCCGTAACGAAAGCTGCTTCCCGTCACTCAAATCTCACGGCGGGATCACTGAGAGCCCGAGAGACACCGACACTCTCTGGAAGTGGGCCATCGGTTTCCTTCAGTCACCCCGTCCGTGGCCGAGTGGAGCCCCTCCCCCCGCCGAGCGGCGACAAACAAACACGGGGCCTCCCCAGAGCCCCCCAGGTGGTCTCAGTCGATGTGCTGAATGGAGCATCACTCAGTGACGGATCAAAAAAAAGACACATCCCTCATCTTATCACCCCCCACCCCACCCCCCACCCTGGTCCTCTCCTCCTCCCACGGTCATTCCCACTTTTCTGATCCACTCGTTTTCGTTTAGCCGCTTGCCCATCCGTCACGGGCGTCCCCCGCTCTTCCCCGCGCTCCAGACAGGTTGACAGGATGGAGACGCCATCCCTCACCTGTGTGTCCCTGCTGGGACGAATAAGTCCCCGGAGCGCCCCCGCCGGAGGAAGGACGAGCCTCTTAAAAACGCTCCGTCATGAAATCTCTCTTTTTTTTTTTCTGGACGAGTGAAACTGAGTCCCCGTGTCTGGAGGTCATCCCTGCCGAGGTTACACAACTGATCCTACGCGCAGCATTCACCAGCTCAGATCTGATGCTGACTAGATCCTGGACACGAAATATGTGACAGGTGTGCGTCTGATCGTGTTACATCAAACCGAAGCCACGCCGAAGTCCCCGTCGGGAAAAAATCCTGCTTCTGATGCCTGCTGGAGGGAAATGTCTTGTGTTTTGTTTTGTTTTTTTTTAATCATGAGACACTTCAGAACAATCTGACATCACTTCTAACAACAAAAGTAAGATTTAGTCTCACAAACATTTGACACTTTGAGAAAATCGATGCTTTAAAATCCTTTTTGTGTCCATGGTTGGGAGAATAATTCATGTTGTGGAGCAACTGTTGTGCTAAAGAGAAACGATGTGCAGCCTGAACATGAGACGCTTTGCTCTGCAAATCTATGTTTTTTAAAACCAGTTTTACACCTAAATCTTTTTTATAATCACAGCTGATTGAACCCGGAGGTGATAAATACATCTGCTGACTCGTGATTTTATTGTCGTTTTTATGATCACGTTGATTTTCTCAGTAGTAAAACGTCTTTACGGGCTGATATGACGAGATATTTTATACATGAGCAAAACTCGGTTCAGTTATGGACTGAATCAAAAGCCGTCAACGTCGAGACGGACAAACACCTGGAGGAGGAGGAGGAAAAGGCCGACGTGGTCGGAGATCTGCTGCCTCAGCGTAATCGAACTAAGACGCTCGTCAGATCTTTTCCAAACGTTACCACCGCAGTTTCCCTCCAAACCCAAAGGGAAAGTTCATTCCCTGTTGTACAACTTTCCATAAAAGTCAAAAAAGAAGAAAAAAAAAACTAGCAGGGGCACGGGATGTTGTGCACGTGTTGGCATGGCCGGAGCGCCGAGCATCAGCTGGAGGGAATACCAGAACCACTTCTCAGAGACTTCTCTTCCCGGGCCTCCCCAGACAGGCTGTTTCTCTTCAGGAACCCCACCCCCACTCCTCTTTAAAGCCCCTCTCCTCTCTCGTTCTTGTCTTTCTCCTTGAGCTTGATAGCACGGTAGGTTTTTGTTTTTTTTTCCTCTCTTTGAGCCCGAGCAGAGCAACAACACATTCCTGCGCGCATTCCAGCCTCAGGAAAAACAGCGTCCGGAACATAATAAAAGGCCGAGCGCGTCATTTGTTTTTGAAACCCCCACTCGCTGGCTGGAACAAAGCTGAGGGCAGGATTGGACGAACGTGTTTGTGTGGAAGAGACGGTGACGGGGATGTGTTTGTGTTTACAGCCGTCTGTGTGTGTTTTCTGTTGCAATGGCGTTGTGATAAGCGTTCCCACTCAGGAACCGTGTACCGCTGACCCCGACGTCTGACCTGGAGGAAAAAAATGTAAAAAAAAAAAAAAAAGACTCGAATCATATGCTTTCATTTGTACCCAGCTGTTAGCTTTTTGTGCACCTCGTGCACGCCACGGACCCACCATGACCTTGAATGAACCACCTGGACTCGCGTAAACACTCGGTACACAATAATAACCTCTGGATGAGCTGCCAACAGGAGGGCTGGACATTTTGTTGAGATGAAATTTTTGTTTTTTTCCATGGAGATGACCACTCCAAACCTTGATAATTACCCTCCCAAACGGCAGCCTCCGACGGCGGTGGCCAGCTGAAGGTCGGCGTAGTTTCAGTGTTTTATTGTTTTGGCCCTGAGGCATCCTTGGTCGGAGAGCCTCTTGAACTCTACATCCTGTTTAAAACCATTTTACATCCCATTCTCCCAGTGAGCATCACTTCCCCGGCTTGACTAACAAACAGTTTCGGAGTAAAAGCTTCACCACAACCCCACAAACACTCGGTTAATGACAAAAGTCTCTGCTCTGTTTTACATTTTTAAAGAGAACAACGTTGAGCTGCCTTCCATCTTTGTCCGGGTGGGAACCGCATCTCCATCAACTTCCATGAAATCATTCCTGCAGATAATTCCTCAAATATTTCCTCTGGTTTGTCTCTCACCCCGGGGGAGGAACTATTTTATCCGAAGGAGTGAGCCCCCCCCCCCCATCCCCCGGCCCGTGCCGACCCCATCCTCGCCAGTCCCGTCGGCTCTTCAGGAAGCTGATGACTTCCTTCCTGTGTCTGACACGGGACGCGGCGGCCGGCGGCAGGTCTCACGTGGGGGGGGTGGGTGGTTGGCACCAACGTACCAGTGAAAGCACGACGATTATTCAGCCACAACGGAAGTCATAAAGACTTCCTCTGATGACTATCGGTGCAGACAGATGGAGTGCAGAGATACCACAACCGCAGCGTGGATACGCAAACCTCGAGCAGGGCTGCAGGGACACCTGGACTAAACCGCCGCCCGAGAGGCCCGGAAGATTCTCCACGTCGCTCGCCAAATGTCACAAAATGTCAGTTCACGCCTCTCCCGCGAATCTAAAAACAGAGATGCACGACAGAATCACTATCGCTTTTTGAATTTCCTCTCTTTTTGTTTGTTCCCAGCATGCATTGTTGCAGGTGAGCTCGCATCTCTTCGGCAGACAGGAAATGTCATCAGGTGCAAAATAACCGGATGTGACACGTAACCGAAGTGGTTTTTCTCTCATTCTGAGCCTTCGCAAGGCCTCATAGTAGTTTAACTTATCCGGTGATAGGCTCCTTCTGTAAAATGAAGTAATCAACAAAATGTATCGTTAAAACTTGTGCATTGATCACCTGCATCTGAGGAGCTAAATGGAGACATGGAAGAATCAAAAAGTGAAGTAGGAATAAATAAAATAGAGCTAAACAGTGTTTTAAATCTCTAAAGGAAATGAAGAGTCACATTTGAGTTTTGATTTTTAAAGTCTATATTTTGCTCCCTGTAAACAAATCCTCTGAAATAGTCTCTAATCTATACGATCGATTAACCCAAATCTTGTAGAAATCATGGAAGAGAACGGGAAAATGATCCGGAGCAAAAGTCGAGTTTACCAAGATTCAAAACCAGCTCTGCTTCAAAAGTTCGCTTTCACCTAAAAGTCTGACTCACAACTGCAAGTCAGAGTTTATTCCTCTGAAACCTTGTCATGGAGTTTATTAAAATAAGAGTTATTTTTCCCCAAAAGGCCATTAAACATTTTGCGAAAGTGCAATAAAAGGTCGAAGTGATGAATTACCAGCTTGTTAACTAAAGTAAAGTCGTTGATGTGAAAGTGACGCATCACAATAAATCGATTATCACCCTGTCTCCTTTTGAAAGATACTACATTTCATTTTATCTCATAACATTTTAGTTGACGATTCTTGTACTAGTTTTTTTATATTTGTGTGATGAAGTTTGAACAAACGTACCTGAAGGCAGTTTTTTTCCCTCCATTTTGTGATAGAAAATTTTTGGTGAAAATCTTTTGTTTTTCATGCAGTTGAAGCTCTTGATTTTATTTTAACACGTCTGTGAGGCCCATCCAGTCTAATAAAAACAGCGAAACCATAAACCCTACTTTTTTTGCTGTATGTTTTGTGCTGAGTCACCACGACAGGTGGCGGCTGATTTGTTGACGTCACGTTCATTCGATTAGCGTACAAAAAGACAGTTTATTATGATGGCTGTCAAATATGGTTTATGTCCACATGGAGGTGGGACCTGGTCTTTTGGGTGAGAGAATAATATCCACTGATGCTCAGTGTTGAGATTTTGGAGTGTTGAAACTAATACGCTCCAAGGTTGTAAATAAGCCTTTTCTTTTTGTTTGTTTGTCTAATTGTTAAAGCTAATTAAAAATCCACAAAGAAAAGGGAAAAAAATGGGCCAAAAAAAAAAGGGTGCATGTGTTTTGTCATTTTCTTTTCTTTTCTTTTTTTGAAATATTCATATTTGACTACCAGCCTGAAACACTAGAAAGAAAGAAAAAGAAAAGAAAGAAAAAAACAAAAACATGACTGACAGACACTGAGATGACTAAATAAGTGGGACCAAGCCCCCACCCACCCACCCACTCCGGTGTCCACGTTCACAACAGAAGCAGGTATGGGTCCAGGTGGATGATGGTTGGAATAAGTTTAAAAACATTGTGCACTATGTCCTCAGTAACACACAGAATCACCAGTTCAGGTAAGAAGAACAGGTGATGGGCTAAACTGGGGTAACAAACACGGGGCATCCTACAACGTAAAAGGGGGCTTGTGATGTGAGAAAACGGAGACTCTGTGAGAGCTTTATTATGATACCATATCTGATTTACAGTCCAATCTGGCACAAACTGAAAATATGGCATGTGCACCGTGCACCTCTGAGTCATCTGAGCACGCACGTCTAAGTGCAGAGTGATGAACATGAAGAGAAAAGTCGCCAACGTCTGAATGACTGAATGGCATCATTTTTAGCGGATTGAATAAGCCGTTAATGTTGCGTATCTCATGTCTGGGAGAGGTTTAGGAGACGTCCCACACAGGAAACATCAAAAAGCCAAAGTTTAACACCCACCAATAAACCAGCCGTTTTCACAGCCTGCTTTTATATGACTTAATATTACACTTCCACTCCGTTAGGACTTCAGGGACCAATAAATGAGGTCATTAATGACCACTGTTTATCCTGCCCTTTGACCTGGACATAGCTCATAAAGCTGGATGTAGCCACGCCCACTTTTACTCTCTTCTGTTCAAAAAAAAAAAAAAAAAAAAGAAAGAAAAAGAACATCTTCCTTACAGTGTTGTACCACAGATGCTAGGATACGGCAACGTGAGCGTTGCTAGGCAGCCTCATCTCTTTGTTTTAGAGGATAATGCCTCTTTCTTTGGAATCACGGTGACCGAGGGGG
>JAOWBL010000014.1:12836110-12848802 GCA_028564865.1 Zenarchopterus dispar | reverse complement strand
TATATATATCCCATGGATAAAGGTACCAAATCATGGTACTAACCATTAAAATATATGCAGACAAAAAATATTGTCTTATTTTAAGCAAGAATATCATTGGCAATGGGGTAAGAAAAACTTCATGAGTAGAATTCTTAAAATCAATATAAAATAGTTTTCTGATTTTCTTGAAATAAGGCTCTTTTAAACAAAACTTTCTTCGAAATTAGTTTTAGCATTTAGCTCCTCCCACCATCTGCTCTTTTGTGGTGCAAAATGCAGATCAAAGATGCTGGAAGATGATCAGCAAGATGTATTGTTTAAAATTAAACCCAATCTAGTCTGATTTAACCAACTAACCTTGAGCTACGTCTCTCAGAGTAAAAGTTGGGTTTAGACAGCAGGATTTCTTTGTACCAAAGCGCTGGATCTCCTGACAGACGGGAAGGAAGGGCTGACTTAGACCTCTGGGATTTGCCCCACGAGCTTTGTTTTAACATCACATCAGAGTCCTGAAGCTCAGCCGAGGAAAAATAAGCAGTAAAGCATCCTTTACTGTCCTCTTTCCAAAAACATTCCTAAGTGCTTATTCCTGCGAATACATCACCCCTAAACGAGGAGAGGTGACTGGATGTTGGCCTGAGTGCTTTCAGATACCGTGTTATCCAGGATTTGACTTCTCTTGCACTTCTTCAAAGGAAGATTTTTTTTTTTAAACTTTGCTGTTAGATCCGAGGGCCAGCTCATCCCTTTCATCAGAAGGTGCTTTCCTCTGACAGCGGAGATTATTTAGAGGCAAAAGCATTTAGAAATGCTCAGCTCATTTTCTGCTCTCTGACTCTCAGACTTCGTCAGGCTTTGCATTAATAAATGTTTCCTCCCAAATCGTCTGTGTTCATCCATTAAATTCAACTTATAAAATAAATAGACACTCTAAGAGGAATGTTAAACTCAAATGATGCCAGGCTCCTTCTAACAGCTTTATCTGTGTGGAATTGAATTGAAATGGAGAGGCGCTGAGGTCCAGATCAGGTCAGGGATGTCCGCGGGACGCCTGGTGGATGAGGCTTCTCTTCTCAGCTGGAGCGTGGAGCTTCGCTTTCAGCCGTGGACGTCCTCTAAACCTGCCGTCTGCTGTTTCCTCTCGAGCTGACAGTCGTGTGGAGGATTTTTTCCAGAAGTCACCACGTGACTTTGTGAACAGAACTTCTCAGTTTTATCACTTTTCTAAAAGCTTTTCTGTGTTAAAATTTCAGTGGCTTCACTGTTAAGAGGTCTTTGGGTCTGAAGCTACGTCCATGACATCTGGAGACATGGAAGTGATATTAGGGCAGATATGAGGATAAATCTTAGTTTAGCAAATTTACTTAAAGGCAAAAGTACAGCTGAGACTGATGGTAAAATGATGAAGAAAGTTAGGAAAGCCTTGTTTCAAGATTATTCTTTCGTTTTAAGAATTCTTCATATTTTTTCTTACCCCATTTGGCAGGCATAGTTTTGCTTGAAATGAGACATTTTTGACTAAACTTATGGAATATAGGGCTTATTTCTAGAGGGATGTGTTTGAATGCAGCGTCATGTTGGTACTGGAGGTAAAGTCCACTAGAGAGTCATACATGGAGGTTTAGGACGTGAAGTCATCAGCAGAATGAACGTTTGGACACAACTACCTGGAATTCTGCTGCTGTCGTTCGTTTTGACCTTTTTTGTTGTCCAGATAAAACCAAACAGGTGCCTGCTGTATCTCTTTTATGTATATTTCCATATTTTCTGGAAAGAAGGACTATGATGTTGTTGGTGTTATGTTTCTCCTGTCACTTCATAAGTGTGTCACGTCACTGGTTAAAACCGTAAAGAAAAGTTACCATCATTTATTCTTCTGAGACAGTAATTTTCTAAATTTCTGAGAGTTACGAGGCAGAAATACTGCAACAGCACGTCAACTTGCAAACTTAACAATTATACCTACTATTATACTTACAACAGAAATGAGCTGTAATGGATTTGATTGAGTTGAATAATTAACTCAAACCATCAGACTGCTGAGTCAACACGCCCCCTCCTGGAGAAACTCCGTAATAACAATCCAGTTTTCACATCACAAACACTAACTGTTGTCATGAAGCTGTCAGGGACATATTTGATTTGAGGATATTGGTTTTATTAACAAGCATTAGGCATTTTAAATGTGATACATAACTTAAACAGCCATGAATCTAACATTTATTGATCATTTCAGCTGATTTTGCCCAGTTGTGTTCTATTTCTCATGAATCATTGCAGGATAGATTGAGTGTGCGATAGACAGTTGAACAATTTTTAGTACATATTTGTATTATTAATGCTTATTAATGCAGACTATGCTATGTTGTGAGCTATATAATGAATTGGGTGTGTTACTGAATTCAGCAAAGGCGTAAACTAAGTCGTTTGGGGTGCAGAAGTAGAAATCCCAGTTCCATCTCAGTCCAACCGAACTCACAGACAAACGGACGGTCAACGACCCATCAAATGCAAAATGATTCCGACTTGAAATTGTGAACACAGAATTCACAGAGCTTCCATTTAAATGCTTTCCAGACAAAGAGGAGGCCTGTTCACTGTCAAAAAAAAAAAAAAAGATCACTCCAGAAAATGAAAGACAAACTCATACAGGAGGGAACATGAGGCTCAGCTCGCGCCGACGCTGCGGCATCTCTAAAATCAAACCAAGGATTCCCGCGACTCTGCTCGGAGACTGAGTGGTTCAAACTGCTAAAAACACAATCTCCATTCACGATGGCTAAAAAAAAAAAGAAGAAGTGGGTATACTTTTGATTTCTGCAACTTTTCAAAGGAGACCTTAATAAACAAGAACACTAAAGTAATCACATTTAGCAGCCCAATTAACTTATATTTGGAGTTAAATTCTGGTTTGGGGAGGAAAAATTCTATTTTAAACACCTAAAACAAACTAAACTGAAACTTTATCAGATCATCTACTGCAGCCCGTTCTATCCCCTGAAACTGAGAGAAGGGGTTGTGTTTTGGTACCATACTGAACTGAAGAGGAAATGAAGAAGTGGATATTCTCAGTGTTGAATTAAATCTGAGTTTGAATACTTCATATACCGTCATATCCTGCTGGAAACCACTGACAGCCTCTGTAAAATGTTAATCAAGTCCAAACTTAACCTTCAGGAATGCTTCTGGCATCTTCTCGATGTCTACATCAAGGTATTTTGTTTGGAAAATTCCTGTCCTCTTCATCTTTTACAGCAAACTTTAACCCCTTTTTGGTTGAATATGTGGGATTGTTTTGCTTTCTGAGTCAAGCTGTTGTGATGATAAATGAGAAAAATACCGAGCTCTCTGCACAGTCACCATTTGTGCCACTTTCTGCTCCGTTTCCAGTAACAGCAGTCATATCCTGTCTGCAGAGATTGTTTACGGACTGAGAGCATCTGGATGTTGTGTAAAAGCATCAGTGATGCAACGTCAGAGCAAGAGAGGATGCGGGTGTATCCACATCCTCACACACACAAATATTTATGGAATCATGTAATACAAGACACACCTTCAAAAATGTCTTCTGTTTAGAAGCGGTGCAGATTAGTGGGATGGTGACGGCGTAGGAAGATGTTTTCAAGGCGATTCTAAACATTTAAATAAGAAAATCTAACAAGCTAATTTTCACCTAATGATGATTAAACATCCAGTATTGATAAGAGCTTTTTACTCTGTATATTTTCTTGTTTGTTTTGTCACCACAAAAAGTGACAGTGCACCCTCCTGACAGGAGTTTCCTTTGAAAGCGATGGCCGGATGGACATATCCAGACTGCACAGCGCAGGAATACAATCGGTCAGGATTTCATGATCCTCACGGGAACGAGCGCCGTCCTTGGAAAAGTGAGCCGCATTGATGAGCCGCTAAAATAAGCCGCCGAGGTTCCTGGAATGGAAACGAGACGGGTTAATCGATGATGAGAGCAAACTCCGATGCTTGGCGGAGGGGGCTGGGTGGGGCGGGAGCCTGAACTCCACCAGTGGATCTCCATCATGGCTTTAATTCTCCCTGGAGTCCAATTATGGAGGGATGGCAGTGCTCAAAAAAAAGGCAAAAAAAAAAAAAAACATCTGTCAAAAAGTAAGAAAAGAAATGAGGAGATGGAAAGAGAAATCAATGAAAAAATGAATCTGTTAAAAATAGAGCTATAATGTGGAAACATAAAGATAAATAACAAAGATAAGATTAGCTGATAGAAACCTCTGATAAATGGATGTCTGACTTCATGAGGAACTTCATGGTTCTGCATCACATCGACCTCCTCTCAACCATGACTATTTTTTCAGTCTTATATGCTCGTTTACATAAGTGATAAGCAAGTTTAACAGAGGATCCTTTGTTTGCAATCGCTTCCCTCAAGCTCTTCCAGACTTCAACACCGGATTTGGGCAGAAGGGAGCAAAACGTACAAGTCACCAAAAAAGTACAGGAATAAATATTATAAAAACACTATATGCTGCTAAAGCAAAGCAGGGCAGAAATTAAAACTGGGGAGGTTCGTGCTTTTCCTGCACAGCGGGGATGTCATGTTCCTCACAGTGAAGCCTGAGCTTTGGGATGAAGACTGAATCAGTTTCAGCAACAGGACACATGCAAAGACCGGTCCAAGATGGCCGCTCACGCTGGATTTTTCCTGCGGTGACGCAGCAGACGTCTGTCAGTTCCATCTCAAGCCACAGATACTTGGATCATCTCTCAACACGCGAAGAACCACACCAACATCTCTGCCTGGTAGCAATTAACACTCAGCTTTGCTTTAACAAACTAAAAATAATGTCAGTTTTTATCCCGTTTGCAGTGTAAAGAGGGGGGGTTTTGAGAAAGTGGATGTAAACATTTGTGGAGTGGATTTTTGAGAAAGACCTCGCTGACTGAAGAGGCTGAAGAAGCTTACCTATGTATATGTATATATATATATATATATATATATGTGTGTGTGTGTGTGTTATTTTATTATTTTGAACACATTTACAGCTATTTATAAGATAAATGCACAAAAATACCAGACAACTAGCCAGTTTTATGACCTGTCACAACATGTCTGAAGTAGCATCCTATTGTGACAGGAGCTCAGAAAACAGTCCCTTCTGCAGAGGTGCTGTTGTTCCTTTTAAACCACTCGTTTTATTGCTCAAATGACAACAGCGTTTGATTAATCGACACAGGAGATAATAAACCAGTGAATCTGAGTGGATCTTATATTACACTTTCAGTGTCAGTTTACACCATCGAAGCCAAGAGCAGTCCGCCAGGGCTGAGGGTGTTGTCTCCTCCGACCAATCAGGCTCGCCGAGCCGTCTGTCTGACGTCAGGCAGATGAAAGGCTAGAGGGGACTGGGGAGAGAAGAGAAAGATGGGCTGATGGTGAACGACAAAGGAGAGATGGAGAAAAGGAAGGATGCAGATGGTGGCGGCGGGAAATGAAAAAAAAACAACAACAACAAAACGTTACCAGGAGCCAGGAGGAAGAAGATGAAGAGTCGAATGCAGAACAGTTGACTAAGAAGACAAACGTGTAGTTTAAAGAGCTCACAAGGGATCTAAGCCAATAAGATGCAAAATCTTTTAAAGAGGTCCTTTTCCAAAGTGACTCAGTCAACATGAGGTGGGATGGGTGTCGATATCCCACGGTTTGGTAAATGGGCGTGTCCACTTTCACAGGACATCACCTGATTCTTTTCTCTAAACTTGTCCTCCTCTGACTTTCAGCGCCTCCATGCTTGCAAACATCTCCATCTTCTTACACCTGGAAAGCTCTTCAGCAGGAGATGTGTTGAAACGATGAGCAGCAGGTGTAAAAGTGTTGAGATTCAGAGCTCCCACTGAAAGTGTCATTTCAGAGGTTTGATTTTGTCAACTTCAGTTTAAACTCTTCGTGTGAAACCAGAACACAATGTGTTCATTTTTACTGCTCGAGCTCGATCAGAACGAATTATAAAGCATTGAAGAAAGCACTGAAAAAGAAACAAGCTGTCAGAGTGGTTATTTTGTTTTGTTTTGGGTGATTTTTAAAGAATCATTTATGAACAAATTTCTGAGCTTCTTTTCAGTGACAGAAATACACTTTCAGGTACCTTTGGTGGGTTAGGTAATAATATTACACTGGTGAGTTATGCAATTATTTCCAACCCTGTACGCCCAGAAACTTTTAAAATAAAGATGAGACGGCTCTAAACTGTATACATAGCTTTCATTTAGCAAAAAGTATCATTACAGGGAGACAGAATAATCAATCATGCACATTTCACACACACACACACACTTTCCCCAGCATGGCTAGTGGATGAGTCATGTGTGACAGCCCATACTGTTACTGTGAAAGCTCCAGATTTAAGGGCCAGCGTTCTGCATTCATCTCACAGATGCTCCACCTTTCTCTCTCCTCCACCCCTGTCGCTCCACTCTCTCTCTCCTGCCCTTGCACGACTTGTTTCTCCTTCACAGGCACAAACACACAAACAAGGTAGGAAAATACCAGGGGTGGTGTGAAACTGGTAACCCACCGCTGCGCCAGACACAAACTCCATATGTTGTTGACTGGTCACCTCTCGGGATCTGACACTGGTGACGCGCTCGGCTCCGACCAGCCCGACTGAAGACGTGGAAATGACTTTCTACCGTCCTGCTCGGGTCCCTGTATACATACAAAGAGCGTGAAGACAGGCGCGCACGTCCGTGCACACAACCCAACAAATCACAGTCGGCATGGAAGACAGAGCGGCCGGCCGAAGTGGAGCATCTATACCCACGAGGCGCGATCACAGCCTCCTGCGGTGACATAATGTGCAAGAGCATCGAGTGATTAATGCGCATTCAAGCGCCCCTAGCAACGACACAACAGATGTTTGCCATATCACCATCTCTACTTCCAGTACAGTTCATGTTCCCACCAAAATCTGGCCACGGCACACGAACCATCAGATATAAGTATAAAAGAAGGGCTCAGAGCATCAAACTGACTCTTTATGTTTCTCTTCCTGGAAATAAACCAACTAACAGTGTTCTTGGAGTTTACATGTTGTCCTCGTACTTGGGTAACCTCCAGGTACTCCGGCTTCCTCCCACTGTCCAGAAACATGTATATTAGGTTGATTGACAACTCTAAATTGTTCATAGGTGTGAGTCTGACTGTGCATGGTTGTTTGTTTATATGTGTGGCCTTGTGATGGACTGGCAACCTGTCTAGGATGTACCCCTGCCTATCACCTGTAATGAGCTGGGATCAGCTCCAGGAGACCCCCGTGACCCTGTAAAAAAAAAATACAGCAGGTATAAAAATGGATGGATGGATGGATGGATGGATGGATGGATGGATGGATGGATGGATGGATGGATGGACAGATGGATGGATGGAGGGTTGGATAATAATGTTCTTGACAACACTTCTTCCCTTCCATCAGAACAGCATGAGTGAAGGTGTTGAAGTAACTGACTTTCAAAGCTCCAGTTTTCAGAAACTCTTCAAATGAAAGAAGTCACTGGGATCTGTGATGTCACCAACAACCTAATGAGTTAACAGACCTTTGGGCTGTTTAAAAAGACACAAAGACAGCAAAGTGGCTAAACCAAGGACTTAGTCTTAGGTATAAATGGCAAGGACATGTCCCAAACAATAATTTGGAATGGAAACATTCTATCTACCTACCTACCTACCTACCTACCTACCTACCTACCTACCTACCTACCTACCTACCTACCTACCTACCTACCTACCTCTCTCTCTCTCTCTCTCTCTCTCTCTCTCTCTCTCTCTCTCTCAGAGCCACATGCTAAAGAACGAATGCATCAGAGCTTCAGCTGAAGATGAAATTATACATTGGTCCATCAAAACTAAATGAGACCCTGAATCCAGCCATCTTATTCACGAATCCTTCTGTTGCACAGAGGAAACTCATAAAGCCATAAAAGATGCTGCAGAGCAGGTTGACAGAGAAGCATCTGGACTTTGGGGACTTCAGGTGAGGCCTTTGGGTGCTGCTAAAGGTACTTCCTAGTAATTATGAATTGAATCAGTAACTTGTCACATGACCATTGTCTGCCTTTTTTCATGTTATTCTTTATTACTACAAGACGAGACAGAATAAGATGCAATGTTAGATATTGATTTACAAGCTGTATATTCTCATCATCAGACAGTCAGTAGATGTGCATGCAGGAAACATTTGTTAGGAATCATTAAAAAGTGGTAAATGTGTCCCTGCCTGAACTCAGACCAAACAGATTGCTTTGGTTACAATTGTTTAATCATATTTACTCTTCATGTAAAATTTCTAATATGCTTTTATATCACTGTTACATCCAGCTCCCAAAGCTGCTTGACAGTATTAGGCACTTTTCTGTTCTCCACAATAAACTGTAGAATGAGCTGTCAGGCACAGGGATTGCAGCGCAAATTAATCAGGTAATCACCCCTGTCTTCTTCCCAATAAAGCCTATTAACATTAAATAGAGCTCTCTTGTCTCTTTCGCGGCACTCAAAGAATGGCGACAACAATTAGTGGCTCAAAGAATGAGAGTAAATGCGGTCATTTACTTGCAGCTCCCATATGAGTAACTTCCATTTCTTTCTCCAGAGCTCTCTTTTTCTGCATCCCTCAGTGTCAAACGAGCAGGAGCAGAGCTGGTGATGCCACGGCGCCAGTCATGTGCTTGTTTTAAGAGCAACTGACCAAACACAACAGCGCTGATAAGACGGGACAGCGAGCTAAGAATATTATCAAACCTGTTTCCACAAAGCCAGTGCTTGTTCAGCTGCTTCCCACCTGTCCAGGCTCGAGCCTGAATCATTTTCTGTTGTGTTGTCAAAAGCCTTCATTTCATCTGTATTTCAGCCTGTCCTCCGCAGAAGGAGAGGAAATGATATGTGAGAGTGTGAGCGCAGCCGTGTGCGTAAAAATGGGTCGGATCATTTGAATGATTATTCAGACACAGTAAGTGAGGGCTCCTTACTGCATTGTTGTGAATGGATTTGCGTCTACCCTGCACCACGAGCAAGATGTCGCCACAAGTGTGTGTTGTTCCTTTTCAGGGAAAACATTTAGCGGCTATAATGAAGAGCTGAGGGGACAGCCAAAACACAATTAAACACCTTTGCTCGTCTGCGCTCTCTCCCTCACCCTCCGCGTGTGTGTATGTGCACGTGTGCTGTGCATACAGGTAATAAGCTGCTCCGCCACTGCGCAACGATGGAGCTATCGCAACGATGGAGATGACGCAAACAGACCCAGATTTCCGAAAAAGTGTTTCAATACGAACATGGCGGCAACTTAACCGCGGTCCGAGATGACAATGGCCATCAGAAGAACGGATTCGAGGCTCTGCGCTCAGGTGAGGGACAAAGAAACCGATCTGCCTGCATCGACTGGGCTCGTTGCTCTCCTTTAAGTGAATCTGCAGACCGAACGGCGGCAGACGCGCAGCATCAGCACCGAGAGGCTCGCAACAGCTGCTCTCCCTGCGCCCCCGACAAGAGAACAAGCCCGGGGAGGGACGTTTGGAAGAGGGGAGCATGCGGTCAAAGAGGACGCCGTTTCCTCCCGGAGAGCCATGGAGAACCGGGATGCGGCAACGCGGAGCTGAATCTGTGCAGGCACGCTAATTGGATCGGAATAACAGCGACTGCTGCGGGCGCGATAGTGGAGCGCCCTGGACCGGCGGAGGCACGGCACCCCACCGTTACAGAGGAGAACCAACCGGAGTCAGTCTCCCAACAAGTCAATGAGTATTGTGGCAGAGCAGCCCCCGCGGTGGAGTCGGCCAGGGCAGCACTTTCCTAAAATATGACCAGGGGTGCTTGGATGCGTCGGCAGCATGACGAAGGCTTAAAACACTGGTTTGCACCCCGAGAGAACGAGAAGCCATTTACCGAGTCGGAGCGGGCCCAGAGATGGCGACTGTCACTGGCCTCTCTGCTCTTCATCACCGTCCTGCTCTCTGATCACTTGTGGTTCTGCGCCGAGGCTAAACTGACGCGGACCCGAGACAAGGGGTCGGACGAGGAGCACGAAATCACGGACATGGGCGAGTACCCAAACTCCCTCCACCGACACCATATCCCAACATCACATGACCCCCATCATCTCGCCAGAGAGGAAGATGTTATTTTTATAGAGAATACTACCAAACCTCTGTGGCGAATGGACACCTGTCAGCCCGGCAGAGTGTCCAGAGACTGCTTTACTTTCACGGACGCGAAAACCGTGTGCTCGGGCCTCTCGGGTGGAGGGGAAGAGGGGACAAAGTCGGCGTACGTGGATCTGAACGATTTATACCTTTCTTTTTGTAATTCCTACTCACTTTGGGATTTGTTTTACGGGTTCAAGAGTCCGGACTTTATGAACTGCACCCTGAATATGACCACGGGGGTGGATGTGCTGGGGTGCAGGGAGTGCGTCCAGGCTTATCAGCGTCTCGATCAGCAGGCGGAGGACAACTACCGGGAGTTTGAGCTGCTGGTTCACAAATACGAGACGGATGCATACTCGGTTAGGACGTGCATGGAGGAGTGCAAGGTAGGACTAACGAGGCCGAGGCTTGCGTGCACGCCACACACACACGCACGTGCATTCGGGGGTGGGTTCACGGTCGCCATGACAACCAGTGGGCATATCTGTCATTTCACTTGCGTTTCTTTAGTGGAGTTCAGCCTGCCAGCAGGTTCTTCTAACATAGCAGGTTTTGCGCACAAACAGCGTGGCGCAGCGTGCACCCGCAGCTCACCATGTTTTCTCTATTTCACCCTTTTTTTTTGTATCTCCCTAACTTTCAGAGGTAAACATATCAAATGTGGACTGATTTGCATATCGGGACTGTGGAGGTGACGCTTGTGGCACACGGAGTGAGGTCTAGGCCTGCCTTTCCACAGTTCTGTGGGATGAGGACAGAGAGTGCCGTGTTGATTTGCGCACTTTTCATTATGGATAGTAGCACTCCAGTGATTTCTGCACCTAATCCGGGCTTTGCATTGCCCCCAGTTTGCTTTCGGGTCCAAATGCACATGATGCACCTGGCTTTGACTTATAGGTTGTGCATATCGACTGCACACATGAAAGTACAGCTGATCTTACGGTGACGAGCAGTGAAAACCTGTGAGGAGGAACAGGGTGGAGACACGTCACTTGAATGACACCTTGGCATATTTCTTCTGTTGTGCAGTGGACTGTTGCAGAAGACGGCCTCTCCATCAGCACTGCATGTGGCTATCAGAGCTGTCCATGGTGCTGAAGGAAGCCACTAGGGAAGGCTTTCAGAAGGAAAGGGGAAAGAGTTGTTTATTACTGTCTAAATCGTTGCACGGATTGAACATAAACTATAATCTTGTTTTTTTCATGTAAATCTTTAATTTTTGGACCATTTTTACCAAACGGTAGTCCTGCAGTTCATACCTGAATTATGTAATTCCATCTGATGTTTTAGTAAGGAATACTGGACAGTGAGGATTTGGGAGAAGGACTGAAAAGGACTGCAGAGATACAAGTCTGTGTAATGATGGAGTCAGGATGACACACATCATTACATCACATGTGCTGTATCTATAGCTTTGTTGTCACTTTTTTGTGTGCGTGGTTTTGTGTTGGATGCACCATAGCTTGACTTATACGCTTTCCCTGATCACCGAGTTCCAGAAGAATGTGGGTCAAGGAGTGAAAAACAGACTTCAAATGTGCTGTCATAAAAATCCAGCAACCTAACCTCATTTCTGAAAGGTGAATGTTGCATAAGGGCAGATGGTCAGGTTTTTTTTTTTTTGTTTTTTTTGGCTGTGAGTGCTGATAATCCATGTGTGTCATGTTGGTGTCAGGGCAAACCTTCCTCAAACACATCAGGTGCTCTACTAACCTGTTTGTTTAAATAACTGAGCATGCATGCACAGTTTATTTTCATTTTTTAACAACTTGTCTGCTGCACCATCTTGCCATCCCAAAAGTCATGTATTTTTGCACTGCGACTCTTTGCTAATGTAATAAAAATCAGGCAGGGCAACATCAGCCCTCTTAGCCCTTTGGTTCAATCTGAATTGCTAATCTGCCTCAATGTTTGTGTGACCTTTGTGAAAGCACAGCACCCCGGGCCTGCCGGCCTCGATCAGCAGCCACAAAGCTCTCGGACAATAAAAAGACATTAGACAGCTTGAAAGGATAATTATTGTTGTTCAGTTTTATCCCTTATATTTCTGTTTCCTACGATCTCATCCTTTCAAATGCTTCATCCACATACAAAACAGTGATGGAACTTTCTATTCAGTCACCAAGGGAAATTAAACAGCAAAACAATATAGTGGCAGTTTTTGTTTATGTGTTGTCAAGATTATAGACAATAGGTGAGGAATTACTAAGTTTTGTTTTAAAGAAAACAGAAATAACTGCAGTGAAGGATATTCATTTTCATCTTTAGGAAATAACATTGCAGATAAATGGTACTCGCAAGCTTAGGACTTGGATAAAAAGACATAAATAACCCACTTCGTTTGTGAATTTAATTTTCTTTTCAAAAGCATAGTTTTCACCCAAGTGGTGCTTGAGTCTTAGCTTTATTTCATGTCTGAGAGAATCACCTGCAACTGGTTTGGTATCATAAAATGAAAGTGAAACCAAAAATACAGAACATTTGTGCACATGTTGGATTCTGTATTTTTGGTTTCATTTTCACTGCCATGTATATATATA
>JAOWBL010000014.1:12809122-12819673 GCA_028564865.1 Zenarchopterus dispar | reverse complement strand
GCTTTTGATGGAGATTGTGTTACTTGACCCCTCCTTCAGTCACCTCATTATCATATGGGGGAGGGGTTTATGTGCCCATGTGATTCCGAGGCTGTTGACCCCGGTGGGGTCTCCAAGGCTGGACTGGAGAGACATACGGACATCAAAAATCCAGCAGCCTCGTACGTTCTGCCTCTGACGCAAGTCATGGGGGCCCACACCTGCAGCCAGGTCTGGGGGAGGGGCTCGTCTGCGAGCACCTGGGGGCCGGGTCTTTACGTATGGGCCCTGACGAGGGTACGATCTCCTGTGAACTCACAATGCAGGAGAGGCCGCTTGAGTCAGGTGTGACGCGCTACAGAGTGGGCAGAATCCACAGGTGTGGGCAGGCTTCCTCCGGCACCGAAGAGCTGGAGGAGGTGGCTGTGAAGAGGGAGGTCTGAACTTCTCTGCCCTCACAACCCGACCCTCAGAAGTGGAAGTTAATGGATGGATGTGTTTCTTCTTTGTGTCGGTTTCGTCTGCTATAAATAATCACTTCTTTTTACGGTTCTTTTTCACTACGATTCACCCTGAGGTTCTAGCTGATGAGAACTATGTCATCAAGGCCCAGACCTGGACTTGGAGTTTGTCTGCTGCTCTGAGGGAGGAGGGAAGAAACATCCGAGAGGCGTTATTTGACTACCGTCTCTGGGCGTGAGGGGTGCAGGAAAGGCATCACAGCTCTGGACTGCTGATGGCTCAGATACAGATACCACCGCTCCAGCGGTACACATGAAACTCAGCCATGTTTTCAGCCCAGGTGAGGCTTGAACTTTTTCAGACCAGCTTTTTTTTTTCTTTACTATTATACCGGAGGCTACACTGTACCAGCCCACAGCTGTGGGTGCAGATCACACCTGCAGCAGAGTTCCCTTTTTTTGATGTCAGAGGTTTGACCCCGACAGTGCTGTCTGTGCACGATTTTTTTTCTTTTTTTGCTTGTTTTTTTTTACTTTTTGTTGCTTTGCACATTGAAACTCGCCCAGCCGCAGCTGTGCACCTGCACACCTGCATGTGTTTTGTGCTGTGTCAGCACATCCCTTCTGAAGGCAGATGTTATTGACCCCCGGTGATGAAAGGTAGACGTCGTACTCTGCAGCTGCGCTTGGAAGAGAAGGAGAACGAGAACATCGACTAGTCGGCCATGGACCCCGTTGACTGTTTTTAGACTGTTTTTTTTTTTTTTTGGATTCAAATTTAACACGATGTCTTTGCATGTGCCCGAATCAAATCCAGAATCCTTTTGCATTTATCATAAATCTCTTGTAATACCGAGTGTCTTCAAATGTAATAATACTGCAGCTGATAAAGCTTCTTGTTGGTAAAAAGTGATGAATGTTGTCTGGAAAGGTTAAACAGCATTTGTTTCTATTTCTATTTCTGGCTAATCAGAGCTGTTTGTAGCAAAACATGGAAAATAAACACATTTACAGAGCAAAGTTGAACAAACCGACTTCCTTAAGTTTAAAAAATGATTATGATTTGGGGAAATATTACTAGATTATAAAGTTAAAAGGATCCTTGTCATTATGTTTATAAATGTCATACAGTTTTAAAACCTCAAAGTCATTGTTTTGTTGTCCCACCCGTCCACGTCAACCTCGGGTGGACATTTTGATTCAACATTTGAAACTGTCTGTGCAACCGTCATCTTTGTTAGTCAAAACGTCATCAAATGCGCTCCATAAAATTAAAAGCTTATTAACATGTATGTATATGACTATAAGCTCCTACCAATAAACTGAAGCAACCAAAACTTACATAAGTGACCTTTAAATAGAGGATTTAACCGTTTATAGCACAGTCGATAAAACACTTGAAATTTCAAAATTTAAATTCTAGAGAATTATCAGAGAATATTAAAGGACCTCTATTGATATTGTAACTTTTTTTTGTAATAGCTATAACATGTTTTACTGAAGTTACCAAATACGGTCGCTTGCCCTGTAAAAAGTTAATATAAGAATGCAAAGAAGAAAACGTTTAAAAAGATGGTATCCACAAATTACTAATGACACTCATTTTTTTGTGTCAAGAAATTTTACATTTTTAGGCTTAAATTGTGTAAGAGACAAGAAATGTAATATATAATGAATAATATCTGAATGCCAATCAGTTTTGGCATCAAAAAGTGACTGGGATTAGTTTATTGGCACACAATAGACGACTAGGTTACAAACCTCTGTATTTATGTACGTTTAGTTTACGGTTCGATATTGGACTCAACGGCTGAACTCAGACCGTCGTAGCACGTGAACAAGTTTGTGAGAAGCTGAGGAACTTGTGCAGATCTAGAGGGTTTGAATCTCGGAGAAGAGGGCTGGTGGAACCGGAATCCTGAGCAACGCTGGACGCCGCCGACATTCAAAGTCGGCGGACAGCAACGTCGCTGATGTCTTAAGAAGTTAGAGCTCAATAAAGTCATAACTGAAAAAAAAAACTGGAGGTAAGTCTCCTCGGAAAAATCTAACTATTACACAATAAAAGCCATCTTGTGCTTTGCCAGAAAAAACATACTTTATTCCAAACAGCAGCCATGAGAAATATTACGTTTGCATTTGTAAGGACTTTATAAATCACTGACAGAGTTCGAGGGAGGAGATTGAATGCATCCAGGCTGATATCAGACATTAAGTGTGAGAACAGTGTTATACGCCACTCATAATAAAAACTACCACAGGACGTCTTCCACCTGGGAATCAATGCAAAGTGAAAACAGCAGATACATATAATGGACATTTATTATTATGCAATGTAAAATCAGTTTTGGCTACAGTATCTAGGAAACTGAGAAACATGTACAGTTTTTAGCTGCTCCAAAGGCGTTGATTAAGTTTTTGAAAAAATGAAAAAGACAAGCCTTTCAAAGGTGTGCTGCTGTCTGAGGTCTTTTTTTTTTTTTTTTAAACGGGAACTTAGAATAAAATAAAATTTTGAATTGAAAGGGAGAAAATTTGTGTTTGGTAGATGATTTCTTTGTTGTAACAATGCTTTTTGGCAATAAATCTGGAACCGTAGGAAAGCCTGTTTATTTCCCTTTTAAATGGTGCCACATTTGTGAGGAACATGGATTTGTGGGATGAGCAGCAGAGCCGAGGACGTGGGTTGTTCCCGGAAAAAAAAATCCCAAATCTTTGTCTGCCAGTTTTGCCACCGACTCATGTTTGGTGGACTGGATGATTGAAGTTTGAAGAAACAACACATACTGGCAATTTAACAAACAGAAAATTATGTATACATACACAGAAAATATGTGTAATAACAGAAGAATATAAACTGGCAGTGTAAGAAAGGACATATTTACATGTGCAGGTGTTATTATCCGTCACATAAATCAGAATTTGTCTCAAACCAGGAAGCCCAAATGCAGAATGAGAAGGGCAGAGACAAGAATGAGGCTGCAAATAGTTTAACTGGAAAAGGCAGGCCAATCCGAGGTCAAAACCAGCAATCCACGAATCCAGGCAGAAGTACAAATTCTCAGGATGGACAATGGTCAGAAAACTGGCACGGGTCAAAAATGCAAGACGGGCCAAAAAACCCCCAAAAACAAAACAAAAAACAAGCTGGATACAGAGAAGGCAGAAACCCATACTACGATCTGGCAGAAGAAAATCACCAGCTGAGTGGTTTAAATACTGAAGGCTGATGAGCCAACTAGCAGCAGGTGTGACGGGATGGGCCGAGGGTCTGAGCAGGAAGCTCCACAAATGCCCATGACAGGATTATTATGAAGCTCTGTGGAGAATGAGTAAATGGATCTTCTGGAGAAAGATCTCCACTGCCTGTAGAGTGGGTCATGAAGGGGGTGGGGCTGGTCGTCCAAGATGGACATCAGTTTGTTCAGTGTCCTGCTGTCCGTCCAGTCCCTGTCCGATGATGTTACCAGTTTTATGGATCAGTCTTTGATCCTCCAGGTGTCTCTGATACTGATGCAACCCCCCACCCCCCTCAAGCAGACAAGAGCAAAGTAGATGGCACTTGTAGTCACAGACTGGTGGAAGATCTCTAGACGATGAAGGATCTGAGCTTCCTATGTCTGTGCTGGTGGTCCAGTCTGGTCTGTCATTCCAGTACACCCCCAGGTACTTGTAGATGTTCATCTAACCCAGGCCTAGATGTGGGCATGGTCCCAGTCCTTTTCCCCCTGAAGTCGACTACCTCCTCCTTTCTATTGCTGATGTTCAGGAGGAGTTGCTTCCTGTTGGACCGCCCCACAAAGCTACTCACCAGAGTCCCGTACGCTGAATCCTGACCATCTCCACACAGTGTTTAACTGGAATCCTGATCCTCCATGACAATATCCTGTTACGTTGATTCACAAAAACTAGCACCACACAGAGATATAAGCTCCTTTTTCTTCCCCATGGCTGTGTTTTATGAATGAATCCCACCCAATAATGGGGCAGTGTCACTGAAATATTCAGCAGCTACTCTTTCACCTGCTGTAAACTCGGCGTCCTGGAAACAGTCGTTTTCAGACTCACACACAGATGTGGCGAAGGTGAGTGAGAAACACACAAACCTGCAGGATCTCTGAGGATAAAGAGGGAGTGGAAGTGGTTAAAGGATGGATCGTTTGAGGATAAGGAGCAGGAACACAACACTGACGCAAACACGACTGCACTCTTTGAAGTGGCTCGTGGACCATGACCACCGCTAATCAGTTTTACCAGGAAGATGCCAGATGTTATGATAGAAAATAAAAGATCCCTGTCTCCTTCTTGAGCCTTTGCAGATGCCTTTTATATGAGATACACGGGAACACATGTATATGTGCTGTGCGGATTTACTTGTTTACTCAATGAGCCCCTATGAGGTGTTTTGGCAAGAAAAGGACATACTATTTATATTTCACCTTGGAATTGAACAGAAATACATTTCTGCTTCAAGAACACAACAAAGATACCTTTAAGTGTACACTTACACATTTTGTCATCATTCATTGGAAAAACAGTGAAAAATGCATTAAAAAACAAAGTATGTGATCTATGAGCTCCACAGTGGAGAGTGGATTACTGGTGGTTTGCTAGTACATTTTCAATTTTATTGAAAATAACTGAGCTATGTTTTAGTTTTTTCAGCATAATAGTGTAAATGTTTTGAAAACGCTGATGCATTGTACGTATTGCTTAAGGCTTGAAAGGGAAAAGCACACATGTCACATCTGGTCATAATGGGTTAATGGAATAAGCTTTGGGGGGAGATTCCTTTTCGGGGAAATCAATCATGTTCTTAGTGGAAAACAGCATGCGATGCCCTCCGGAAAGCTGCTAAAAGGCTTTCAGTTGAAATACATGGATAACAGAAAAAAAGGCATGAAAAGCCAAATTGTGCTGAAGGTTTGCAGTAAGTAGCGTTACGGGTAATGCATGCCAACACAAAGCAGGGGAGTGTTGCATAATCGCACTGGGATCTTTCTCTCAGTGGCACACTTGGATGCCGAGGGAACAAAGGTGAATGTCTTTTAAGGATAGACAAATAAAGAAAACGCAGAACCTGAAGAAAGCAGGGAGAAGATACATGTCTGTGTTCTGTATCTGCGTTGGCTTTTTTGCAACCAGACATAACCAACTAGTCATTTTTTTACACACGAAGGCTTTGCAACAAGCTGTCTAACACAGACGTGAGTTTTCCACACCGAAGCCAGATGCATGACGCTCGATACGATCTACTTCGCAGGACTTCATGTCAGCTAAACACAAAAGATGCAACGGAGTCTCACTTCATGCTATTCATCACCAAGAATGCCTGATTCATTATGGATCCTTTAAGAAGATAAATGACAACGGTGCAAACATTGGTTTTGGCACATTAGATGCAGGAAGATTTTATAAAATAAAAAGACTTTAGTTCATTTGACAATGGGTAAACTAGTGCGACTAGACGATGGGGTCAGAGGGTCGTCCACAGGTAGTGAAGTGGCGAGGGGGTGGATGTGCAGGTTTGACATCTGGTTTTTACAACCTTCATGTCAGGACTCAAACGATCTCGTTGTCAAGTTTTCTCAGGCTGCAAACAAGTCAGATTTGTTTCTCAGCAACAACAGTAGTTTTTCCTGTACTTACCAAGTGGCATGAGATCTATTTTTAGCATATGTCCAGTGTCTCGTCCTCTTTATTCTGTCATGTTCTGCTAGCAACAGCTGTTGTTGCTCTGGATTTGAAGTCATCGAGATCTTTTCTCATGTGTCTGATGCAGAACTCACTTTGAAATACAACTCATTTCATATAATGTGGTCACTCAAGATATTTCAATCGCCTCTAAGTGTTTCGTCCCGTAGCGCCTATTTTTGCAGAACATTTTGTTCAGTGGCTGTCCCGCCTTCAGAGGTAGTCACAGAGTTCTGGCGAGGTGAAATGAGGTGCCGTGTGAATTGGCATTGAAGGAAGATGCATGAAATGGGGACAGTTAGAGATGGCCCGGTGGGATGTCTGACGGCGGCGTTCAGGCAACAAAGAATGAAAATAAAATAAAAGATGCTGCAAAAAATAAGAGCAACTATCCAGGTGATCCTCCACCGGCTGAAATGCAGTCGGCACTTCCGATCCTCTGAAGCTCCTTCCTCCAGCTGTGATAAAGCCGACACAGCCCTCTCCCGTTGGAACAACCAGGTGGCAACTTTTTTTTTTTCTGTTCTGTGATTTATTCAAATTGAATAAGACAAACAGCGACCACAAACATTAGGGAATTATGATGACTGGAGACTGCGAAGTAGAGGAAAGGGAGCATGTTAAGGTTGAGGAATATCATGTAGCTTGAATTGGGAGGGGGATATTGTACCTTCTTGGAATCACTGTGAATGCACATCTGGAGAGTGAAGGCAGAATGAAGACTCTGGTGCCTTTTTATAGCACAATTACTGCATAAAAGTGGTTTTTGAGTCAGTCTTTTTGTTTATTATTTGTTTTTAGCTGTTAGGACTTCCTCAAATCCTAAAATATTTCATAGCCATTAGCATTTGGCCAATCCACATCATTAAACACAAAAAAATCCATTCATTTTCTTCCCACTTCATCCTGTTCAGGGTTGTGAGGGTGTCCGGAGCCTATCCGTTGGGTGGGAAGTGGGGTACTGAGGTCACCAGTCCACCAACTGGCCACACAGACACAAACAAGACAAACAAAAGTGATATTTCAGTCCATGCTACAACAGCCTCCATCAAGCCAATGAATTTTAAGATGGAGCGAGTAAATTTGCTTGCTCTTTTGTATATATGTGCCTATAAGCGCTTTCCTTTGAGACAGTCGTGGCAGGAGGTAACCGACTACTGTTCAAGCTTCTTTATCTGCTCTCCCAGCGCACCCCCTGCTGGCTCAGCTGGTCTGGAAACCCACCTTAATATAGATCAGGCACCTGGGAGAACAGCATGGGACCTTGGCCCTCTGGCCTGTTCCAGAGCTTTATTGATGGGCACCGAGCCGAGCTGCCAATATCACAGCAGCACATGGACCTGGAGGCTGTGGCTGAGATTGTGTTTGTGTGTGTGTGTGGGAGTGTGTGTGGGTGGGTGGGTGGTGGGGTTTGGGGTACACTTGTGTACTTCATTCTGTGGCACTTTCCTCTCCTCATGTTTTTGTTTTCCATCGCTGTCAAACGGTCCCTCACAGGCATACAGATGAGAAGTCCTACGTTTGAATATCTAAACAGCCACATGGATTTACACATTAATTCACGCTTCCTTATGTGAGCTTGACATGGAGTAATCATATGGTGTTTTTGATGAACAACAGTGTATGACATTAGATTTGCTTTGCTCAGTCTGGATCTATTTTCCCTTTTGCTGCTGGCTCTCACTTCTAAATTTCACGACATGCATTGAATCTTTACTTCCTTTTTTTTTTTTTTTTTTAACTCCAGTACAGCTCATAAGAACACAAGACGTTTTTGAAAAATGAGGTAAAGAAGATGGGTAATAAGAAAATCAGAGACCAAAGTGAAGAAGGAGGCAGACTGAAAAGGAGGAAAATGAAGAGGTGGTTAATATTTCATTAGTTAATTAGAGCCGGAGCGTGTGTGTGCCGTAGCTGTAGGCTCCTCGGTGTCATTGTGGCTGGCGCAGTCATCACTTACTGTACCGGCTTATTTCCGATGGCTGTACTTCACAACAAATAAAATATGGAGGGTGAAGGGGTTCTTCTTTAGATGGACAAACTGGAGGAAAGCGGGAGGGAGAATGGAGTTGAATGTTGTGCGACTTGGTGCGACTGAATGTGCCACTTTTGTGTCTTTGTGTCTCATTTAAATTCAGATAAAGGAGTCCGGTTTAGCGTTAGCTTGACTCCACCAATCAGATCTGTAAAGTATAGCATGGTGTTTAGATGAGTGACAGGCCTCAATGTACTTCATCTGTACAGACATTATGTCAAGTGCCCCTCCCCAAACACACTTTTAAACATATTGCCCCTTTTTTCTAAAGAGATGTTGCCACTGTTTTTAAACTGCCGCCTCCCCGAGCCCCGGCCTTCCAAATAAAGATAAAGAAGACATCTTTCTGCTTTTGCCCAACAACAGGACCTCAAGACCCGTGGAAAGTGAAACTAAGGACATGCTGAAAGGATAATCAAGGACAGATGGGCAGTTCTGAGAAAAGCGGTGGGAGACGCCGCAGAAATGCCACAACTCACCTCGGGCGTTTCTGCGGCGTCTCACGGAGGAAGCCAAGCCACGCTGACGGAGAGATGAGGCCGAGGATGGATCAGTCATGGAGGCAGTTAGCTCTTTGCTCCTGGCAGCTAAAAGGGAAGATGAAGATGCTTCTTTCCTGTTGAACATTTTGCTGTCTCTTAATTAAGTCTCATCGCTGTTTCAGACAAAGACGTTAAGACCGAGGTGAAAATGCGTCGTCTCTTTTCAGCAAGCAAACTGTGGTATGAAAATGGCACTCTGGATCCAAAAGAAGGTACTGATGTGTAAATAATGAGTCACAGACACCACAATAGAGCATGCACGTGGAATAAATACTCTCAACTGGAGCTCTTGATTCAGTCCTTAAAAGCGTACGACAGGCCTGATTCAGCCCGCTGGAAGGGTTCAATGTCATCTTTTATTTTGACAAAACAAGACAGCCACATGCCGTCGCCTCATCTGAAGAGAAAGAGAGCAGTAAAGTTGTTAAACAAGTCAAAAAAAAAAAAAAGAAGCAAAGACCATTGTTAATGTTAACCTGGGAAACTCTGAAATGGTCATTATGGAAAGATTGTTAAATTAATGAGCTCTCTTTTATTAAAAGTATCTGAGTAACAATTGAAAATTAAAGTAAAGTTTTCCCAAAGCACTGAATTTAAGGGGTTGGAGGAAACATCTGAGGTTATCCAGTTAGTGTCTCTTCACATGTTCTGCCGTCCCTTCATACCTCCAAATGAAGACGTCTTTCGGTATTTATACTCCCTCGACTGGAGACATTTGTGTCTTCTGTGACAAAGCTGCTGTTTGACTTCCAACTTGGATTGTTTTAAAGTTATTTCAGCTCACTCTGCACCAGCACCGTTGAAGATGTCACCAGAGGGCTTTGTGGATGCTACGTGTAGCGAGGAGAGTTTGCTCCATGTGTTTGATGCAGTACTGGAGATGAATAACTGCTCACACGTGAGGGGTTGTGCACAAACCCATCACAGCACCTGAAACGTCTTGTTGCAGTCCCCTGTGATGTCACATCTTCCCAGGTCTTGAACAATATTTTCCTTGGAGAGCAAAAAGGGAGCTACTAATGCACATCAACTCTCAGCTCAGAAGAAAAGTAAAAACCAAACTTAAAAAAAAGGCTCCTTACTGCAAGACAAGACAAGAACATCTTCACTGAAAAACAATTTCACTGTATTTAAGTTGCCATAGTTTGAATATAACTTTGTACAAACCTGAATTACTTTTACATATGTTTATATATTTATGAGTGACTGACTGGCCTCGGACCATTTTCTTAATTTGTGTTTGTGTTTTGCACATTTGAAGTGAGCTTCAGGCGTATAGCTGCAGTCCATGAACGTGGATGCCACAGTGGCTGTGGGAAGTCTGAGAACATTTCACAGCCGAGCCACCGTGACTCTCAGAGAACACGCGCATATGCATCTCCACTTCAGTACATTTAAATGGCTGCAGCTGTGTCACTTTGACCCCTCTTTGCACTTCAAATGAACCTCCACTCAGATCGAGGCTGAAAAAAAATCTTGAGTTTCTACCTGGAGTGTTTCACTGACAAAGTATACCGTACATAAAGAAAAAAAAAGTACAGTAGCTTTCTCTGTCACGTTAGGGTGTTACTGCTGTTTTTAGAAAGCTTTCACTCCTACACCCCTTGTTTGAGCCAGCTATGACTCAGGACTGTTAATTGTCTTTATGGCCTAAAGGAACCCTTGGAGCATCAGAAAGAAATGAAAAAAAAAAAGTAATAACTCACTCACACTCATACTACTTTGCTCAGTTGTAGCTGAAATCATACACAAACACACACACTAGTATATCTATCTATCTATCTATCTATCTATCTATCTATCTATCTATCTATCTATCTATCTATCTATCTATCTATCT
>JAOWBL010000014.1:12796066-12809022 GCA_028564865.1 Zenarchopterus dispar | reverse complement strand
TATGTGTATATATATATGTATATGTATATATATATATATGTTTGTGTATGTGTATATATATATATATATATATATATATATATATATATATATATATGTATGTGTATTCAGATTAAGACATATATATATATATACATATATATAAGTGTGTGTGTGTGTGTGTACACCTAGTTATTGTGCAAAATAAAGGCCTCTCTGCATTTCTTCTCAAACACATATCCATGTCTGTGCTTGCTTGCATTAGATCTGTGTTATTTCTTTCATCTTGCAGCTTGTGTGTGTGTGTGTGTGTCTATGTGTGTGTGTGTGTGTGAGCTCACATGTATGCGTGGAGGCCTCTGTGATCTTGCTTTCTTTCTACACGCAGCATTGCAGAGCACAAGCTGCATACTAACCCAATCATTAAGATATAAATGAGAACATCAGAATCTATCTGCAGTCTTGCGCACAGTAGCCCTGAGAGAGGCAGAGGGAGGCGGGGAGGTGGGTGGAGGGCTAGCCAATTTATCTTCAGCCTCTCCTTCCTCCACTTCTAATGTTTGCATCTCCCATTTCTCTCCTGCTCTCCCACTTCCTTTCTTTCGCCAACAGACCGAAGCAAGGGGCGGACTGTGGCTCGGTTGAATACATCAGAATCAGACTTTTCCGTCTGTAAATTTTGAGTCTAATTGGGAGCAGCAAGGCAGCTACATCTCAGGCTTGGCCCAGACGTTGTGACCCCATCTGATTCTGCCATTCCTTTCTAATTTTGTCCAGCATTTCAAACGCTGGCCAGTGCTGGCCCACTTTCCTGCCCATATGTTTGCTTAAAAAAAAAAAAAAAAAATTAATAAACAAGGAATGAAAGAACACATAGAAATGCAATAGTTGGATATCTATGCCTGAATAATGACACTTTTTTTCTTTTATCTTTTTTTATCAACTGCCTAAACTTCCAAAGCATTACAGAGAGAACTGGACAAAGAAGCAATTTTCTTTGCCAATTCAGTTTTCCCTTTTTCTGGCCGGCTGATTACTTGATTTTCTCAGTCAGACCCAGAGTCACCATGATACACAAAAGGGTTTTCAAATTTTCTTTACAAGAAAAAATCTATTATAAAACACTGACTGACCTTCTCTCATACTCTGGCAAATCTGAAAATAAAGTGCTTCACGTCACTGAACAGAGGTCTTTCTTCCCTTGCACAAATAAAACCCAAGGGGAATTAGACTCCATTATATTCCTACTTTTATCTTTCATGAAAGATCACAGAGGCTGGTGTTTGCGTCTGGGTCGGTTCTCTCGCTGGCGTTCATTTTAGCTGTTGCCTCTTTAACTTCCTCAGATTAGACGCCTTCATGGAGACGATAGTGTTTAAAGGATGTGAAGAAGTTGTGACAGCCGTCATGATCGCCTCTGCGTGGCCTATTTTGCCCTAAAAGCCACTGAATATTTTAACAGTTTCTCATGTAGGTGTTGTACTTTCTAGACTGTCCCTGTCCTCCTTTTTTTTTTTTTAACTAACACATTTTTTTGAGTACAGTTTTTTTTAAGAGGGAATTCATCTGTTCACTTGTTGTGATAGATTAATCTAGGAAATAGTTAATTCCAAACACTAGTTGATCTTATTTGCTAAGTCTAATTCTTTATTTGAACTAATAAAACACTTGTTAGTCAAATATATCACATTAGATACAATTACAGGTAACTGCAAATGCACATGGTGCAAAATACAGTTTAAAATTTAAAGATACAGAACCAATGGCTCTGTAGATTGATCTCTGATTTTATAAACGCATTTTTATAAATTACTTAATTTTGTTTGCCCAGTAAATGCCTGTATGATTTCTAAAACAGTTTACAATCGTTCTTTTTGGGAAAATGTACTGTTAAAATTGCTTAAAAGTGTGTTTTTAGATCTGAATCTACAGTTAGCGAGAAACATTGAAGGTTCTCTATTTGTGTTGAAAAATATTGATTTAATTTGTTGAACATGCAGCGTAAGGCTTTAATTCTGCTTTGACAAGACTTTAAAATACTTACAGTAAACCGTGAATTTTATGGGGTGAGTTTAATAAACTTTCCTATGAATTTCTAAAATAATTTTGAACTCTAAAAGCTTAGAGTTACATTAGAAAATGTTCCTTTATACTATGCCATTATTGTTGCGTACGTAGCAGCTGGTTTTGGGGGCGGGGTCAGCTGCTCGACTCCGCCCCTCTCCTTCAGAGGGTGTGCTTCTTCTGAGATAAAACCTTTTGCAGCATGATGTGAAGCTGGGCGGAAATCCAGATGGGGAGGCTGGTTCTGATCCGGGTCTGATCGGGATCTGTGATGTCACAAAGTTTTGCAAATGTAAATGTTTCCCTGAAACTTTTTTTTTTTTTTTTTGACTGAGACAACCTTTAGCAAAGCATCAGGGTGGTGTTAGCGCAACATTTTTGAGTTTGCTCAAAGTTCAAAAACCCAAATGTACATCCTCAAACTCAGAAGAAGTTTTCTTTTTGTAATATATTTCCTTTAAGTTGAAGACTTGACTTTCTGATACATTTTTGTTTTCTTAGTTAAGTCCTCATGGCTATCAAATAAATTACATTTTAAATAAATGAATATAAGCATTTAACAACAGATTGTTGTTTAATATAACCTAATTTTGAAGGAAACTGTTGTTGCAGCAGAGACTAGAGAATAAACATGTGACATTTTCCTAATAAACATGTTTGAACTTGTCGTTGATAAATAAATGTTCGGGGTGTGAAATATAATCATGTCATGATTTGTAGATCATTTCCTTTTACACCATGAAATCACATAATTTGGAGTGATTGGTTCTAGTTCTTCATAATTTAATTTGATTTTCTATTTAATGTGGTGACATTTTAATTCCTACACCCTTTACTTTGTACACAAAATCTGTTTTATTTAAACCTTTGTTATATCCTACTGAATGTTTTGATAACGATAACCAAATATATTTAATAAAAACATGTGATAGAGAAATAACAAAAATGCTTTCTAAATGTATTTTAGAACTTATTCATATTGTACCAAGTTAGTGCACGTGCTGAAACACATTTGAGTTTAAATTACGGCAATATTTATAAAATGGGATTTAAGGAATTTTACAGAGTTTAGAAGAATCTGAATAAACGATAGCAGAGTAACAGAAATTAGTATTTTTCTTACATAGTTACAATTACTTTTCTTTATTTTAATCCTAAACCAAAACATCTAGAAATCTAAAAGTTTATCTGTACTCTGGAGCAGCTGCTGGGTCTGGACCCAAAAGTGGGTTGTGGGCCTGTTTTCAGTGGGTTGTGGGCCTGTTTTCAGTGGGTGGGGGGCCTTTTTTCCAGGTAAATATGTTTGAGTCTTTTAAAAAACTACTTCTCAATTGTTGCACATTTTTATAGCATTTCATAAGCGGTTGTTGCAGAAAAACACCCACTGATTCTGTTAAAAATGGGTTTTGCTAAAATGTTTTGATGGTTATGTCACCGTTTTATAATTTTAAACTTGACTGAAGCTTTACTCGAACGAAGCTTGGCTTTACCTTTGCCTCGGGTAGTTGTCATGGTGATATCTCCATCAGTAGTCAGAGATCACTTAGCGATGCATCTCTGAGTTGTCCACACATAACGATCGAGCGCTGGCAGACCATTTGTGTGTGTGAGCTTGCTCCAAATACAGGCAGTCCTCTCAACATGATTTAAATGCAAGTAGGATGCCCCCTCACCTGCGAAAACCTCCTTTATTTAAATGCATGAAGCCAGACAGAGTACCGCAATTATTTATAACACCTCCGCTGGGACAAAGTGGTTTAAGTAACTCTACTGAGATCACTAGTATGCAGGTCATGCAAAAAAAAAAGAAAAAAAGAAAAAGCCCAATAAAATCTTTGGAATGGCTTTGTGTATACATTTCTAATACGATTGCGAATGCAAGCTTGGATGGACAATAACTTTTTGAAACTCAACAGCAACAAAACACAACTCATTGTTGGAGTCAAAGTTCGTCTGTCTTCAGGACTTCTCCCTCCTCATTGATGGTCATCATGCATGATGCATACATGATGACCCCCCTCGCGTCCCCCCCACCAGACCATCACCCATTACCAGGACGTCATTCTTCGTTGCCTGTTTTCGTGACTTCTTCTCTTATTCCGCTGCAGAAATACTCATTCAAGCCTTCATAACCTCCAGATTCAATTACTGTAATATCATTCTAAATGGACCTCCCACAACCAGCCCACCGACACCGCCATACATACAGAGCTCAGCTGCACGGTTACTCACTCGCACTCACCCCCCGCCCTCCATCACCCCGCCTCCCTGTCCGATACCACATTCAGTTAAAACCCCTCCTCACCGCTCACAAAGCCCTAAATAACCTCGCCTTTCCATCTCGCTGACCTTCTGCACCACTGTCCCCCTGCTCGATGTCTCCCATCAGCTGACGCCAACACCCCACCCCCCAACACACATCGAACCATCACTGCCACGGCCCCAACCCTCTGGAATTCCCTTCCACTCCACACCTTTAAATCAACCTTCAATCTGGCGTTGCCGTAGTTCCTACTTTATTCTCATCGGCGGTATTGTCAAGCATCTTTGAGGCTCCTGTAGAGCACTAAATAAATTTAATCTAGGTCTATTATTATTAATATTGATGTATAATAAAGCAGATTTATTGGGTCTGTTTGTTATGACTAGATCAGGGAAAGTAGATCTATTTTGTTTTTTAAATGTGGCCTTGGTGCTGCATTAACAAGTGCAGAGTGTTTAAAGAGTTATGCAGCAACATTTCCAGTTTCTGACATTAACAGGAAACAGTGCATTCTAATAATTCATTAGTTAAGAATAAATAAGTGTAATGTTGTGATATCCTTTTTATTATTGTTTAGAAATCTGTGGACTTCTATAGTGTCGATTGCAATCAGAGGAAAGTTATTTGTTTAAGTTGCTGGTGTGTTGAAAGAAAATAAAGAAACATTGACAGTTTTTTTTCTGTATAAATGTACCTTTTAAGCGTCTTTTCTCAGTTTGTCTGCTGCGTCTTAGCTAGAATTTTTTTTACATTTAGTAAAATTTTGTGGTGTTTTTTTTCTGTAGCCCATTTCATTAGCTTATGTTCTCCTCCCCTCAGTGAAACCTTCTTTTATATCACCCTTTACTTAACAGATGCAGCTTTATTTTCTTTGCACAGTGCTTTGCAGAAACGTTGATTCCCCCCATCTAAATTCAGGGATAAACTTGAGTTTTGAAGATTGCTCCCTCTTTCTTTACTTTTTTTTTTTACTGCCCGAGTCAGATGAACAAGGATGAAATTCATTCCTGTTTTTGCCTTGACATCGAGCAGCAGATCTGAGGGAACTACTACAGTAAACATTTTGTTTATGTCATGCGTTTGACCACTGTCTTCGTCTGGACGTAATTCTTGAAGTGGTCACTTTATGTTCCTTTTCACGTGATGGAAAATGACTTCCTGTGATCCCATTAAACTCAGACCAGTATTGTTAACTGGCTTACACACCTGTTCCAGAACGGGGTTTTATTTCGTTTAAAAAGCAGTCGGTTCTGTTCTGGTGAAACTATCTGTGTCATTCTTCATCAAACCTTCAGAGATGTTCACTTGACCCTTTTTACATGCAAAAGATAATTAAAACTCACTCAGTTGAGCCACTGCCAAGTCTTTATTCTGCAGTATTATTATATTATTTCACTCACCTTGTGGTTGAGATATATTTATACAGGGGCGGTAGATACTAACAGATGAGTTGGGTGTTTTGACTTCATAGGAATTTCATTTTGTCCCAAATACAAAACTTTGAACATGATGACCATGTGTGCCACCAAATTTATCTCTTTACTGAGATTTTAATAAAAACACGTAATTTGAAAGACAAGTGGAGAAAAACCCAGCCCAGATCAGTATTATTGCTCTTGGCTATGTGACGCCTGCATCACTAGATGTTTATCTGATAAGTGTGGTTAAGTGCCGGCTGAGTCAGAAAACATCTGGCAACAAGAAATAGAAAGAATTATGCTGCTTTTGCCGAACTATTTTTGCTCTACTTGCAAACAGTTGAGGCTGTCTTGGCGGAATAATCGGTGAAACTGATCGCTTTTCTTGCATCACATCCACTGAAGTCAACCTTGAGACACACCAAGTGTGAAATCTGGCAGCTGTGGAAGATCAATGGTACACTTCTGGGCTGAAATTCACACACACAGATGTTGGCTGCCAACACAACAGACACTTTTACAGACTCACAAGTTTTCAACGTTGGAACGGCACCAGGTTTAGTCTTTCAGTCGATCCAGTGGCGTACTGGGCCTCGTTCATAAAATAGTGCATCAAGCTGAAACAAAAAATCCTATCTATTTACTCTGTTACTGGTCTGGAAAAGCAAATTTCCATACTCGTCCGACGTTACCTCATAACCAAAAACAAATTTGCTTGGAAACAGAATTAACCATGTAATTCGGTTGGACATATTCATATATTCTGTCAGGAAGCACAGTTTGAAAATATCCATGAGCCTCAACTTCCCTGCTTCATTATTAGTAAATAGAAAGGAAATTGACCAGGGATTGAGAGAATAATTTTATGAAAGTGGAACTCTTCAGGTTTTATTTGTGTTTTGTGTGCGACTAGAGAGGAAATAATGCAATTCAGTTCAACATATTTTTTTTTCTTCATTTATTTCTTTAACTTTGTGCATAAAAGGGTTAATGTAACGTTGTGCTTCTGGTTCTTCTTGTCTCAAACTTTGTGTTTTGACCCAGCTTCTCCTCATCAGTCTTCTGGCATTAAAGAAAGCACAAAAGCATCAAAGTTGAAGGAAAACAGGAGCCATAAACCATGTTTGAAACATTATCATAGCAGGCCATTGTTTTCTTTAATCCAACTTTATATTTTCATCCATCTGGTGTTCACTTCTTATGTAAACTTCTTACTTTCACTGTTAACAAACCAAAATCACCTTTTAACTGCAGATTTCTGCTGCTCTCTTTGTTTTGTGTCTTTATTTTTATTTACCATGACAGAATTCATACAAAATATTGAAATAAAGAGCAAGAAAATCAATGTCAGCGCTTATTTTTCCAATATAAAAAAATATGTACTATAAAAAGTTTTCAAACACGAAATAAAGAGCTGTATCATATTTTATTTGAGTCGTACAATTCAACACAAATTTGAAATATCTAGGTCATTTGGTTATAAAGCTATAAAAAGAAAAGGAGAAAAATCAATAACAAACATTGTTTCTTATATAAAGATGTTTAAAAACAAATGAAAAAGAGACCTTAAATACATACAAAAATGTGTTTTATTTGACTCTTTTAGTACCGGCCTGGGTTTAGAGGGACTTAGGCAGGTGGTATGAAGCCCCCCCCCCCGGTTCGAGACTGCGGTCACGTCAGACGATAAGTCATCACGAGAAGACTGGACATAAAACAGGAAACACTGAAAAGGTCTTTGAAATGGCGAAGCATTTTTCTTTGTTTTTTTAAATAGTGGGAAGTAGTGAGAATGGGCCCAATTTCTTTCACTCCTGCAGGCATGGGTGCCCTGAAAGTGAGGGGGGTGGGGGGGTTTCTTTTGATGACGAGCTACTGTAAAAAGCTGCCGTCTTTTCTGTTCTGCGGCATGTCCCTTATTCATCAGTTTTTGTCCCTCCGACTGGAAGGTCTTCAGTTCACTTCCTGCCTCTTTCATGCTCTGAATTGTTCCCGAATGGGTGAAACATGAATGCGGTGCAAAGTTCTTTGTGTTGACCTAGAAAAGGTTAAAGGGTGCTAAACTAATTATACACCGTTTAATTGCATCCTTACATAAAATGAGAGCAGGCCGAGGAAATAGTGCAGGACGGCTGGAGAGAGGGCTGCCGCGTTGAGTGCCTGAAGGTGAGTGTGTATATCTGTTATGTCTCTGCTAACAACCCTGCACAGCCCCCCTCCTCCCCCCATCCAGGCAATTTTTCATCCAGCTGCTGCAGTACACACTGCAGAGGGACACCAGGGAAGTAGGGGAGGGGTGAGGAAGGGTGCAAGGTGGTATGGAGATCAGAGTGAGAGATTGCTATGCTAAAAAAAAAAAAAACAAAAGAAAAAAAAAGGGGTCTTGATGCGATAGCGCGGCAATGGCTAACAGTTTGTTGCTGGAATCATCTGGATCAATCAACAAGTTTGCACGGCTGGGCGAACGGGAAACGGCATCCCACCGAAGCAGGGAAAGTTCATGGAGGAAATGAGATGCAACGACACATGCACGCATGCATGAGCTGGTGGAGGTAAAAGCAGGCTGGATATCTGCAGTGGGTGTTGATTCATCAGTCACACGCACACAAGGCCCATCTTGCTGATAATTATCTTTGTCAAATTAATTATCAGTGTAAGTGTCAGCATGACAGTGCCGATGAATTACATCCAGATGACCTTGATTAATCAACAAAATGAGCTTTTGTGCAAATGCTGTATCCATATGGATCTGCCTGTAGAGAATGTCCTTTCCCATATTCATCCATCTTCATCTCCTCGTATCATAATCCGCTCTCCGGCACTTTCTCTGCTCATTTTATTTTGGTAAAGGCTTTCTGTCTACAGTTGGTGCCATCATCACATGGATAATTATGACTGCTTGTGACTCTGGTGGTTCCTGTTACTTTTACTGCTAATCCACTGTTTTGTTTTTGCTCCAAATTATTCACTGCACAAGGGTGGGTACCCTGTTACAGTGATTTTTACTTTTACTTTCTTTTTTCTGCTACTGCTTTTTTTTTTTAATAAACAGAGTACTTGATTAAGATTACCACCTGGGTCCCACCGGGTGTGGAAGTGCTGCAGCCTGACTTCAGCGCGGTTCTGTTGTGACCCGATTATGACCTCAGTCTTTCATAAACGGAGCGCTACTGCCTGCTCAGCTGGATTTGTCAGATTATGACTTTATCTGAAGGTTTCAAGATTATGTGCCAGTCACATGGTAATCTGCTCATTAAAGATGCATTTCTCACCAAATCTTATCCTTTCTGCTATTTTGCATATAAAAAGGGTGAAGGATGTTGAATAAAGTTTGCTTTTGGATTTCTAAACCAAATCTAGTTTAAAAGGTGAAATCTCTTCTGAAATAAGTCTTTACCTGCAGCCTCCGCAGGTTTACATGTTGCTGGTGAAGAAGTCACGGAAGGTCAGAGATCGTTTGTGGTGTTTTATTTTGAAAATCGACCTACGTCATTTTGTCTGACTTCCTGCCAGCTTGACCTGCTCTGTGGAAACTGACGTCTTCGCTGTGGCTCAGCAGCAAACTAAACTCGGTGCAAAGCTGCTGCGGAGCTTCCAGCTGCTTCTGGGACGTTTCTGAACTGCTTCTGGTGGGTCTACCCCCCCACCCCCCCACCCCCCACTCACTCACACCTGCTGGCAGTGTCAACAGTGTTGCTGGCCACTGAAGTCAAGCTGAAGTGTGGGTCCATTGTGTTGCGGTAGAAGCATTGCACCAGTCAGAAGCTGAGAAAAATTCAACTTTTCACATGTGGATAAAAGCATCCGTCAGTGAAGTTGTCAAATGTGTCAAAGCACCCAGCTTACTTCTGATTGTTTATGTTTAATGGTATGATGAAGGATCTGGAAAACACCTTTTTTAAAGTGTTGCTGAAGCTGTCTACGAACGTGGTGTCTCTGATTAAAATGACCACATTACGGAGCGGTTGGCATAGGGCATCCATTCTTCAGCACTTCTGCACCTGGTGGAAACCAGGGGTTAGGACTTAAAAAGTACTTTTATTTTGTTAAGGTCGTGAAAACAGCAGGATTGGGTGTTAAAATACACCATAAAGACATCTGATTGTAGAAAGCTTCATAGACATTTTTCACGTTGCTATGGTGTCAAGTCTCACCGCTGTTTCAGAGCCATGTTTCATATATACAGTCTATCTGTGCAAAAATAAGACTTTAGGGACACCCTGCAAGCTGCACACCCATGGAGGATGGGTTAAATTTATGTCTTTATCAGGGCGAAGAACCCTCGTTTAAATAATCCCTTTGACCAGCTGCCTGACGTAGCCAAAAAGTTAAGTAGATGTAAAAACTTCACAGAAAAGGCGGTTTATCATCATTCCTGCTTTGGTAACCATGGCAATAGAGAAGTTTGTCTTTGCATTGTGCTTATATAAACTACATATTGAGCATATTAAATATATACACGCAAGACACAGGTGTGTAGGAACCAGGGACGTCACACCAGAAAGACTTTTAAACCAAAATATAAAGTAAAGCAACCAACAAACATAAAACAAGTAACAAAGAAAGTGAAGAAAACGAGGTGTAAATGTTACACCTCTGTAAAGGGGAGTAATGAAAGACAGACACAAGACAAGACAGCAGGAGCAACATGTGTCCCCTACGCTGACTCAGGCATCACCAATCGAGACATGATCAACAGCTAAAGTTCTCAGAACAAAATCTTTGAAGTAAACACTTGAGGAAATCACTGTACAATGAAATAAATCTGCAAAATGACATTAAAATACTGACATTTTACCATTTTATTGTTCTAGTGCATTATTCTACTTTTTTTTTCACTTTGAGACCAAGTTAGTCGATCATGGATCACTCGATCAGTAATTCATAGTGCACGGGTAATATAATGGATGAAAGCAAATTAATTTTTTTATTACAGTATTGCAGTATTATATTCTGTTGTTTATAACCATTACATAAACAGGAGAACCAAGAAAAGTCAAGAAACACAAGAACATAAAACCATAACAGACTCTGAAGGGCTCTGGGCCTCGTATCGTGCTCGGCTCAGAGAAATAAAAGTTTACGGCACTTTTCTCTGTAATTACACCACTTTTTCTAACATAGTTAAAATTACAACGAGGTCCAGACTCAGCGACATCCTGACAGGAGGAGGTGAAAGGGGCGACCTCGGAGAGCGCCGCCTGATGCACTCCTGGAGGCCGAGAACACCGCCCGCACGGAGGGGATTTATTCCTTCATTATTAATTCAAATACCATCATGACCGTATCTTTCATTCATTCATTTTTCATACAACCCTTGTCCTGGTTCTCTTTTGTGATTCAGATCTCATAATGTGTGTTGTATTTTCCACCTCTTTAACCGACAGTCACACAACACCCAAGCGCCCAGGTACATCAGCCCGGTGAAGGGAAGAGCGAACTCCTCAGTCGAAGGCCGTTTTATTTTTACTCCGTTCAGTCTGGAGGTGAATTGTATGGTCTCGTTTTAAAAAAAAACCTCCCTATGTGTTGTTGTGGTGATTACATTAGCATGGCTTTTGCTTACCAAATGAGCAGCTCATATTAAAGAGATTAGGAGGTGGCGTTAAGCTGCTGCTGATCAAATGTGTGGTGTAGATGTTCAAGCAGCAGGTGGGCCATTCAGATGCTGCAGGAACGTTATCGGAGAGGCGTCTTTCTAGTTGCATGAGTGTTTTTGCTTGTGATTTAGCTTCAGTTTGCTGCTAGCCTTTTATTTTACTCTTACATGCTCCAAATGTCTTGCCTGTTCATTTCACGTCTGTCTTGTTGTTCAGATCATTAGTTACGTTACATTTTGTCTAAACGATTGCTTTTGACATGGCTTGCGTGCTTGCCAGGTACCCGAGCCTCCGGCGAGCCATTAAACACACACGATTCACTGTAAACACGAGGAAATGCTCATGCATACAGCAGCAGCTCAAACTAATCACCTGCTGGAGACAAAGCATCGATTCCAGGTTCTTCGTAGGGACCAGTGGCTCGCTTTTCTCTGGTGTTTAACTTCACGGTCGAGCACGGTCATCGATTTTAGCGCCATGTTTATTCATGTACATTTGTTTGTTTGTGTCTTTCGGGTTATATTCGGTGCACCTTTGCTATTTTATCCTTCACCTCCACGATGTTGTGTAATTCCACGAGGCATTGTCCCAGAAGCTGCGGGAGCTGAGAGGGCAGTTAAAATGCTGGCATCTGCTCAAAAACACTCTCTCTGACCCCGGATATCCGACTGTTTTAATGCCGGCGCTTAAATGATTGCTCATTTCATTTACTCTGATGGCAGTTTGAGCTTCTGTGGAGAGCATCTATGATTGTTTTTTGCATTCAGTGGAGTCTATTCTGAACATAAAGCATTTTATTATTTTTTATTCTGACATATTTCTAGTTTAATCTCAAATCCTCCAACTTTGGCTTATATTTTAAATGAACAGAGGTTCATTTGATTTTATTTCTGACCAGAGTTCCCTTTTGTCATTATTGTTCCAATCTGTTATATTTATGGAAATCGACATAAATGTTAATTCACTGTAGTGTTTTTATTTTCTTGGGATAAACATTTCATACCCAGAAGCAAAAGATTGCTTTCCTTAATGTGTTTTTGTTACGGGAAAGCATCTTGAAATACGCTGGGACACTTTTGTTGGTTCTCATTGTTGCTAAAATATTTTTTCAGTCTCACTATAGATTTTTCTTTCTTTCTTTCTTTCTTTCTTTCTTTCTTTCTTTCTTTCTTTCTTTCTTTCTTTCTTTCTTTCTTTCCTTCTCATTACAGTCCTTTTTACATTAAACATACAGTTCAGGTCCATGACATTAAGTTTGCAACTTATCTTTATTACCTTTTTTCATGCCAGTTTCCTCACATTTATTGTTTTTAAACCCCTGTGTTTCCCCTTTTATATTTTCTATCCGTTTATCTGTTTATGTTTTTAAAATATAGATTATATTTTTTCTTTAAATATTGCCCTAAAATTCGGAGGATGTCAGCTATCTTCTCTTCGAACATTATTATGATCTCTGGGTTTTTGAAGCCCACAGATTTTGTTGTTTGGCAACAAACGATATGCGTTTTTATAGCCCAACTACAGATTAAATGAGAGGTTTTCATTCTTGTTTGTTTCAGGTCATATCAGCATTAACCTGAGTATCACAGAGCTGCTTGTGCAGCAGCTACAAGGCCACCTACGTTTGTGTCT
>JAOWBL010000014.1:12760090-12778778 GCA_028564865.1 Zenarchopterus dispar | reverse complement strand
CTCTCGTTTTTCTTCTTCCATGTTGCTCTTCTTCTTGTCCTGTTTCTCCTCTCGTTTTTCTTCTTCCATGTTGCTCTCCGTGCTGAGCTACTGTCACCTTTCTGCTCTGAACACCTCTGCACTGTTGGACAACAGGTGCTCCGATATTTCTAGCTTTTGCAACATTTTCTGTTAAATAAAAATACTTTTTTTTTGTTTGTTTTTGTTTACACCTGCCTCCTGGTCTTTTGTATTTGGATCTTCTACACACCAACCCTGACAGACATGGAGTCAAACTGCAAACAAAGTTTTATTTCTTTTCATCTAGATTTTTTAACTCTGTTATTTCACCAAGAGAGCAGACAATGTAGAAAGTGCCAAAATATTCTGAGGAACCTTTACACACTTTGCAGTGATATTTTTATTAAATCCAACAAACAGTATATGAAACTTTCAAACATGAAATTCTCTTGAATCTGTAACGTCTGGAAACAGTCGACAGGAAGAGAGTTTCCTCCCGTGATGTTGAGGATCCATCAGTAGCAGGCATTTGGGCTGTGGATTTGCTGCTTGGAGTTGTGTTTCTCTGACGGGATTATCAGAAGATTAGGTGGAGCCAAAAGACCCACTAGTGTTGTGAGTAAACTGAAATGACCTGTGGGAGATTCAAACACTTGCAGTGACCCTCTGGTGAAACATTAAGTAAAGGTTTCTGCTGGTCGTTTCAGTTCCTCCAAACAGAACTCCAACTCCCTTGATGTTGGGGGGTGTCCTCAGCTCGAGTCTTTTCACAAAATTCTAGACCTTCACGAGGTCAAACACATTTACTTTTCTTTTTACTATTTCACTTGTATGCTTATTGTCATTCCCCCTTCTGTAGAGATTCCTCCTGGGATCAGTTTTAATTTCACCTGACTTCTCGAATGAGATTTGTTCGACAACTTGGGAATATCATGAGTGTGTCATCTTGTTACAAGTCAAAATGATTTGTGTCTCCTGACTAATAATGTCCACTGTGTCTACATGTAGAAAATAAAAAAACAAAAAACAGCCAGCACACCCTTTTAAAGCTGCATAAAAACAGAAATAATGAAAAAATAAATGTCAGACCCGTTATCTTTTCAATGCAATTTTTCAGTAGACAGAAATCCAACAAAAATAAATAAATATTAATATTTTAAATAAGAAAATCTCCCACAGCTGGACTGCATAAATTTGAGCACCCCTCCCAATTAATACTTTCTGGAAGCATCCTTTGATTTATTACAGCATTAAGTGTTTTACAAAAATTTTATTAACACATATAAATTTGAATTTTTATCCCACTCTTCTTTACCAAAAGTTCAAATTTCTAAAATTTCAAGAGGATCTCCTGTCTATGGCTCTTTTTAGGTGATTCCAAAGGTTTTAAAAAGGAGTCCAGACCCGAGTTGGATGTTTTCGTGTCACTTCAGACATGAACACTTTTGAGCACTACTTCCTGATGAAATGTTTCAAACAAGAGGCCCTGGACCAAACCCAGGAAGTGCTTGAAGGGTCTAATCTCTCGGCACGAGTGCAGAAGTGTGGAAAATGAGGAATGTTATTGGATGAAAAAAATACACAAATAAATAATAAATATAAAAAACACAGGAGTTGAGTGATGCTAGATCTTTAGTTATCACTAATGGCAACCATTTGTGTCAGATTACATTATAAAACAGTTCAGAGCTGAATATAAATGGTTTTCTCACAAACATCTGTTGCATAATCATGAGTAGGAATTGCATCAAATTTTTCTCCTTAATTCAATTTTATTTACATAGCATTAGCATCTATTATAATACAAAATGTCGTTAGGCGTTTCTCAGAGAACCAGAATATGACCCCGGAGCAAAGATGAAAGAAACAACTAGTGAGAGAAAAACCTTTCAGCCTGACAAGAAAAAAACTCCCTTTTAAGAGGGAAGAAACCTCGATCAGGACCCGGATCAAAAAAAGACAGGGGTGGCCTCTTTGAGGATTTCTTTGACTTTTGTCTATGGATTTCCTGCTTATTGCAGTGTTTTAATAATAAAAATAAAAAACTTTATCTCAAAAATAACAGAATTTTAAATTGGATTCTAAGTTTTAACGGGGAGCTGATGGATGCTGACTCAGGAGAGAAGCGATCTCTCTTGCCGATTCCTGTCGACACTCGAGCTGCCGTGTTTTGGACCAGTTGGAGGTCGTGGACATCCAGGCCATAATGTCCTTGAGACATGCTCGGAGTTTGGCTAACCGTTCTGTCACGCCTGTCGTCATAGATAAATACAGCTGCGCATCATCGGCATAGCAATGAAAATTGACGTCGTGGTCCTGGATATTATCCATTTATGACTCTCGACGTTAAAATTCTTCGACTGTTTTATAGAAACACTTCGAGGTCACAGACAAATACATACAAGAGGAATTAGATCACTCTATCAAATTTTTACTGCAGTTGTCGTAATTTTCCTATCGACAGTGGTGATTAGTGTGTGGCGACAGAGCGTGCACGGAGAGGTCACAAATGGGATGAACAGAGGATTTCAAAGTGGATAATGAGGCAAAAATGGCGTCTGTCTTGCTGTCAGCTTTGGTATGGCTACTCTTAAAACTGACTAATCCCAACTCCTCCACCCCACCCAGCCTCTCTCTCTCTCTCTCTCACACACACACACACACACTCTCTCTCTCTCTGACTTTATGAACCTTTTATGCATCATTGACATAATCTGTCGTTGTCCGACCCCTGCATAGTGAATCATGCACAACTCTCAATTACCAGCCTGAAAACAGCCCATATATACACACACATGCAACCTGCGTTGCCATGCCAACGTAACAGGTGCTTGTTAGCCGTTTTAGCAGACGACTATTTTAAAGCTTGATTGTCTGACATGCATTAACGCATGCACAGAAAAACATGGCCTAATCCCCGCTGCTCTGCCTAACCCCAGATGGATGTGAACTCTGACAGCATCTGTTTCTGAGTCCATCTGCTGCAGACATCAGCCCCTGGCTGTCGGCAGACTGGCTGGTTTACCGGCGGGGAGCGCAGCAGTGAAACGAGCATGCATTTCTAGAGGGGGTGGGGGGGCCATGATGAGTAGAAAATTTGAAATGGAATTACAATTATGACTGTAATGCAATTAATTGTATTCACTTTTATCTTGTCAGAATACTTCATTCCTTGCAACCCTGACCCATTATTAAATCAATAGACATTGATTTTTAGGTGCAGGTTGCTCTCTTTTAAGATATTCAAACTTCCCACTGGCTCTTTGTTACTGCTAACACATTTTTAGTGGCCTTTTATTCACACACCTGTTAGTTTTTTTATATTTCCGCCTCATCAAGCTCTAAAGTCAGTTTTGTTTTGGGGAAAAATAACAACTGAAATGACAATGGCAGAAGGGTTTTAAATGAGACCAGTCATGGCTGCTCGCTTCTGAAAAGACAAACACTGACAGCATCGTTTCTATCAAAGCTGGAGATTTAGCTCATTGAAAGAACCACGGAGGAGGCGCCTGAAGGGTTTTCTGGAAAAAGATTTTTTTTTTTTTCTGACCAGCTTTAGTGGCAGTGTGATCTTATCAGCTGTTAGTTTGGTAGGTGAAAGATGGCCAACAATAGACTCTGATAAGCAGGTGGTTCACGCCGCCACCGGATGAACAGTCTGGAGTGTGTCTGGAGTTTCCAAAACCAAAAAATAAAAATAAACAAATAAAAAAAAACAACTGTTGAAATCAGAAGCAATGGTGAGTGCAATCATAAAATCTAGAGAGGAGAGCATTATTAGGACTTAATTACAAGCTATTCAAACAGCACCTCACCAGAATAATCAGAGCTGTTGACAGTCATGAGATCAACGATTTTACTCTTAAACTGTCACATAAACTTCACGGGTTCCTGATGCATTTCAGTCTTTGTTTTAGGCTTATTTGAATGTTGTTTTTTTTAAAATTATTAATAAAAACAGCAATGCTGAGTCGACAGATCTTCAAGTGTGTCTTGGACGGGACATAAATGAAACTATTTCACTTATTATTCATGTGAAAATACTTAGATCAGCTTTAAGGAAAGATGACATCATACTGTCATTATTAACCATGACAAAATACGTCAGATAACAGAAAAATTAACTAGATAAACTATAGATCTGCACTGATTTGTTTCTGCATACGATGCACAAACCTCTGAGACACAAAACAGATGTTTTTTTTTTTTCCATCAACTAGTTTCCTGCTACATTCACACTTCAGAGCTATAATTATCTTTTTTAAAAATGTCCTACCCTTTAATACAAGACCTCAAACATAATAACTTCAGAATATTCAGATGTGATTAATTCCTTTTGGTCTGTATAAATCTCAGTTTACTCCCTGGATCCTTCTGTATTACCCACTTCAATCCCAGTCAGGATCACAGATATCCACTGGGCTGGATCCCAGCTGTCACCGGGTGAGGGGTGGGGTTTTATATTGTCGTTACAAAAGGATGATGATGTTGATAAAACATCCTGGATTTAGATAGACGAGTGCGTTTTCTCCCATGCAGTCAGTCCTTCATCTATCTGCACAAATCAAACATTTGTATTTATTAAAGTGGTGAATGTGCCCCTACCACTCCTCAGACCAACTCATGTCCTCGTAATTCATCAATCCATCGCAAGGGCATCTCAGTTCATTTTTAATAATGCGAGGGAGCTCATTTAAATGTGTCGTGACACAACTGGATAGGCCTGTAACCAACCTTGGCGATGAAATGAATGATGCGTTTATCTTATTGAATCAAAAACGACCTCGAATCAGATCGTCGCCTCAGTACCACGTGGTGGAAATCCGTTTGACTCTTCCAGAGCAAATTAAAGCTCTCCGGTTACTCTGGTTCCCCTGGGAGGTCTGATTGACTACCAGGGAGCTTGATCACATATATAAACCTAATTTGATAAATCGCAGCTCTCATACTGCGTTCATTGTGCTTGCCCAGAGGTGCCTCTGAAATAATTGGCCTCTGATTTCAAAAGAACTTGTGGATCGAGGATCAAACACCATAAATACCTCCTCAGAAGTGTGAGCAACCACCAATAACAGATAATGAATGACGGTCATGAACATTTATCCAGGTTTTTATATTCCATCTGACTCAGTGCTTGTTTGGTGTATAAAGTTTTGCATTATTAAACCTTCACATGCCCTCAAACAGATTTAAGCTCTTTTATGAACTCTCGGAGTTGAAAACAGGATATGATGCTAATCACACTGGTGGCACGGCCAAACATGAGTAATGTGTGGTGAAGGGATGCGTTTGACTCCAGAATGTTATGTTTCATCTTCCAAGATAAATAAGACAATAAATAACTTTGTTAAGCTGTTAAAAACCTATTTTACTGGATGTGATTTTAAAAAACATTTTTTTAAAAAATCAGTCACGTTTCCTTGTACCAGAAAAAGAAAACTGAAGGTTGTTGATCTAATAAGCAGCGCTTGGGTTGAAATGCCGTAACTAAGATGAGATTCAACTTCCCCACTATGAGAATATCACCTGAGGACTCATCAGCTGAAGCACAGCAGAATTCATTCAAAATCCACTCAGGTTTTCTCCTGTTTGTGAAATTAAATCGATGGATGTCTCGTGTCTTAGTTACAGGGTCAACATACCTAACAAACTAACCAAAGCATCTTTTTTCTAGCTGCCAAATGTTGAGCTATAGTCCCTGTTGACAAAAGTGGAAGAAAAGACAAAAAAAAAAAAAGAATATGAAGAATACGATGATGAAGAAGAAGTATCTAAGAGGAACAAGAATTAGTATGTGGCTATGAGTATGTAAAAAAAAAAAAAAAATCAGTCACATGTTGCAACAGTATGCAGACACAACTTCCATTAAGTAATTAAGCAACTCCAAAGTAACATCACCATGCACAAAAACAAAAACTATGAGGATGGAGGTAAATATAAAACTGCATGAGAGAGGGAGGCAGGAGTAGTTCATAATATCATTTTATTAAAAAACAAAACAAAACACTGAAATAGTCATAACAAAAGAGCAAAAACCCAAGTGCTCAGGTAATAAAAACAGTTTAGAGATCTAAAATAAGAATGTAGAAAACAAGATGAAGCCCTCAGAAGGATATTTGGTGGGGTTTGGGTTCAGCTGTTGGGGGCGAGAGGTGGAGGCGTGCAAGGAGGGACGGAAAGAAAAAAAGAATATAGCAAAATTCACAATGACTCATTACACAAATAAATGCATACATTATATATATATATATACACACACACACAGACAAACTTACAAACCTACTGAGGACCAGTCACTAACATCACACAAATACATAAAATAAGATGCTCAAAGGAGCAACATCTAAAAGTCTCTCCACACTGGCAGATAAACAAGGATGAGGAACATCAAAGCTGACTGAACATGAAATAGAATAAAGAGACAAAAACAACTGACAAAGTAGCAGCATGTTTATAATATGGGCCTAGAAAAACAAAAAGATCCAAAATAAAAGTACTTTTTAAAAAAAAACAAAAAGCATAATGGGCTCAACTTAGTTTTTATCAGGAGCATCTTTTGAGATCAGGAAGGAGGCGAAAAGCAAACAATCTGTGTTTTCTTTAACAAGACAGACTCCAGAACAAAGTCCACACTTTTACAAAATAATGAGTCATATATTAGTCATATAATATTGTCATAAATAAATAAATAAATACAGCAGAGGTTGGAATGAAAGTACATTTAATACATTTACATTCCTTCAGTCATTTACTTTGGCGGGCTGAGCCTTGACACTGATTCAGATATGCAAATGAGCCTTATCAAAAGATATTAAACAGATATATAAACAAATCACACCTTTAAAAAACTAAAATAATGATATTTGGTTTGAGCTACCTAAATGCCTGTTTAATTTTAATTACCTCTTACTGTAACACCTTTTTTCTATAAACGTTAATATAAAAGTCTTTTTTTTTCTATCTCCCATAGAAGCATTTGAGAGACGTTGCACAAAGTCCACATCCACAGTTTCAGACAACGATCCACCCAGCGTCCTGTTGATTTCTGAAGATGCAAACAAAAGTTACATTCAAAAATGAAATGCGTAAGCAGAATTAAAATTCAGTGTTTTCCTTGTTTGCATTCGCGCCAGTGTGAGAGACAACGTTTAACTGAAATGATTGACAGATCAATAGAATGACATCACACAGACAGATTTCTATAAACCAGTTAATCTGTCGGTTGTATCAGGTGGAAGAATACTGGGGATTCAGTGCTTTTCTTAATGCAAACCAAATCAAATTTAGAGAGAGCCGGAGACCTCCTGAAAGCAGGAACACAAATGAAGTTTGGCTCAATCCACTTGATTGTTTGACTTTTTTCTTCCTCTCATTCATCATTCGGGGAGAAATGAATGGATGAGGCGTTCCAGGTGTGTTTTGTGATGGTAATACCACCAACATTACTTAATGAGCCCTTACGCAGGCGTTGGCTTTGGCTGGTTATCTAATACACTTTCCCCATTTAGAAACAGTTTTCTTTTTGAGTCCAAAGCAGGTTCGACTTGGATGCGTTTCACCAAAATATGTCACGTATTTATTTGTACGGTAGTTTCTGGAGGAATGGAGGAAACTCTAGTTTACAGATGGAAGAAAAAAAGGGAATGAAATACATTTGAAAATACACAGAAAGAAAAACAGAATTGCTTGGAGTTGTAAAGATATTTGAAAATTTTAAAATGCTTTTAAGCAGATTTTGCAATTAAGAAAAAGAGGTTTTCTTAAACTTTTTATGCACATCAAGTGTAATTCTACCCAACTGTGAGTTAAATTGCTTTTAAAGTTCATTTTAACATTTCAGCCTCAAAAAGGTTAACATTTGGTCTATTACTGCAGGGCCAGATATTTCCTGTATACATGAATCAAAGGGACCATTTAGTACCTTACACCTAAAGTGATGCAACTTATTTTATTTTTTAATGATTTTTTTTTTGTTTGTTTGTTTTTTAAAAAACCTCTACGATCTTTTTACAGGTTTGGTCTTTAAGTTAATTCAGTTTTCTTTAAGTTTGCTTTTGTATTTAACAGGATGAATGAATAAATAAATAAAATCAGTCAATGGTAACTAAAAAACACCCAGAAATCCCGGTTCGGATCCTGGCCAGGAGCTTTTTCTGGCTTGAGTTTGCAGCCGTTTACTTTAGCTTTCCTTTTTAGTCTAAAAGAGTGGCTACATGATTTTTTGCTTCATTTTCTAAATCACTAAACTGGTCTGATCCTTACAGATAAAACTGCATCTCCCCTGAGTCTGAGAATCTCTTTTCCTCTGTTATTTCTCCACGAGAGCGTTTTTTTTTTTCTTGTCTCCATCTTTGGTAGTTGGAACATTTACACCAGCAGAGTCGGCGTGATGCTCGGGGGGGGCAGAGGTGGGCAGACTTGTTCTTGTTTGTCTGTGCTGCGGTGAGTCACCGTTTCATCCTTCCCACATCAGCGTGTCATCGGGGGATTCCGGTCCGTTAAAGCCGGCGTGGGTGGACCCCCGCCCGTCTAGGTCATCGTCTGAGACGGAGCGTTTCTCACCGGGAGTGGAAACCCAGTCGTTTATCAAGCCCTTATCAACGTTGGCAGTGTAACAATCAGTGTTTTCCATCAGAGAGGCTGATGAGAGGCCACGCGGTTGTGTGTGTGTGTGTGTGTGTGTGTTTGTGTGTGTATGTGTGTGTGTGTGTGTGTGTGTTTGGGGGGGGCAGAAGGCTGAGACGGTTGCATTAAGTCTCCGAGCTCCGAGGCTGGTTTCAGTCACCCTAAAAGACCCCAAATCCACCAGAAACCTCCACATTTATTATCACTAATTTATTTCATTTGTCTAAAGTTAACCTTTTGCATGGTCCACATGATTGCCTGGTCAATCCCCCTCCCCCCAAAAAAAGACAACTGCATGATTTTCTGCTGACTGTGCATGATTTTGGGGTTTATAGTGTTTAGAGCCAGTCTGTTATAACTGCGGTACGACTTTCCGTTACTTCTGTGTTTGTCTTTTTCATGCCGAACAGACGGGGGAAATATTTCTGCTGCTCGCCAGCTGACACGTGAACCCTAAAATGCTTACACCAAGAGTGTGAGACTGGCTTTAGTCTGATCCGTGTACGGCACTGGCACGGATGAGCGGCTGTGTTTGGATCCGCCGTCATCCATGGTGACATCTGGCCCTCGGCCCGTCGGAGGGACGGGGATGAGTGACTACCACGGGAGACAGCAGTACGCCGGGCAAGGCGGAGGTCAGAGGACAGATGGGGGCTGCCGAGGGTATCAGCTGGCTTCTTCTTCATGGACTCGCTGGGATTTTTATTACCACCGAAAGAAAAGTGTCAGTTCTGTGAAGTCATTTATGAAAGGATGGAGCCTTTTTTTTTCAGAAAGGGACTTTATTTCTGATGAGAGACTCCATCTTATTTTAACTGTTCTCACTGCAGACTGGAGAGCTGCTTCCTGATGTGGAGATGTTCGGCATCTCAGGGTCTTGTTGGGTTAGGGAGTAACGTGGACTCTGTACTCATCTGTTGAAGTGAGACTTGAGCCAAAAGACTATTTACCAGTCGATGGATGTTGTGGACCACGTGGCTGGAGACGGCCAGGTCTGGACATACTCAGATAGACTCAGATAGATTTGATTACCTGAGCTGTCAACAAGTTGTGCAGTTGTGAAAGTCCGGCCAATGATGAAGAGCCACAAGGTTAAGTGAAGGATGATGAGATCTCCCATGGCCCGTGTGGTTTTTAATACTTTGGTGTGGGTTTTTCTGTGCGAGTTTCCATCATGATAATATGGAGTCACAAAACTGAGATAAAAACAAAGACCAGGTTCATCAGTACTGAACTCTTGTACGTTGATGCAAAAATGTTTACTGGTTTTTTTTTTAGCTGGTGGGATCTCACTACTGGTTGGTGAAATTAAATCTTTTATTTGATAAATGACTCCATGCATCCGAGTCAGATTCACATCGCCAGCTGGAGGCTGGTGATGAAGATGTTTCAGGACGTTCCTGCTCTCACACGCAGCTCCGCCGGGTAACGTCAAAAATAGTTTATGCTTTTCTGTTCTGTGTGAAAATCACCGAAAACAGCTCGTATTATGTAATTTTGTGCATGTAAAAGGCAAACATCACAAACATGACTGTTGCTGTCCTGCATCACAGAGCAGGACAGATGCCACAGAAGGCTTCACATCATGTGTGCTGCCAACTTGACAAGCTTTTTCTGCAGGGTAACTATTTACAGTTTGGGTTGGGGGTTTAAAGTCTCCAACGGGAGGCAAACCAGACTTCTCCAAAATTCACCAGGTCTTGGGCTCAAAGAATCAGGTTTTCCTTTCCCTTTCTGAGTCAACAGCTTCTTGCTGCTTGATTGACTGTTCATTTGGGCTGGCTGCGCTCCATGACGCTGGAGAAGTGTCGCAAAGCTGAAAACAGCTGCTACGAGTCCACAAATGATTTGTTTTCCCAAAGTATGAAGGTCGTGAAGCAGATTTTAGCCAAGGTGTAGGTTTGATCTGTCACAGCCTGTCACATATCATGGTTATGTTTTTTTTTTTTTTTTGTACTTACACATTCTTTTTTTTTGACATATTCACCTCTTCTCGTATATAATAAGCCTTGATCTTCCCCTCCCTCATTTTTGCTCGCCACCTCTTGTACCGAAGCTCCGACCTTCCTATTTTCGGTGCCAATTTGTGGGTTTGACTGACAGCTCTGCCCCCCGCCTCCACCGCCCCGGAGTTACCTCCACCTGTAACTGGACACACTCTTGTCACACATCAACACAATTAAACCGTTTGAACTATGTTAACTAAGGTTAAGGCATTTCATCTGAGTTCATTCACCGAAGCTACGTCTTGCTGTCTCATAAATTTATAAAAGCATAAATTGAGCTCAGATTCACTTTCAAAAAACAATTATTTTAATAACTCACTGCTAATCTGTGCCTTCCTTCACTTTGTTTTTTCAAAGCAAGACACTTTTGTGATGTCCTGTGAGACTTTTCGTCTGCTTTGGACGTTTTAAGTAGTTGAATTGAACAAAACAATATAACTTTTATATTTTAATCCACAAAACAATAAAAATCTCTAGTTATTGACAGTAGACTTGAATTTCACCCAGGCTCTTACTGCTCTGTAACTTTAATAAACAACGGTCTTAAAGTTAACATTTTTGACCTGTTAGATGATTAATTAGAGCAAACTGGGACATTCAGGGAGGACACTTTAAGAAGAAAGAGGTGCAGTGTGATGAAACTTAATTTAATAAACACTAAATCATATTAATCATATCAGTCCCCAAAATATAAGTTAGAATCTTTAAGAGAGCAGAGTATGGTCATGTGAAGAACATCAGCACTGTTTTTTCCTGATTTAAATGAGTGTACATTAACATACCATCCATCCATCCATCTTCTGTACCCGCTGAGCCCAGTGACTGGGTCATGGGGGTCTGCTGGAGCCAATCCCACCCCGCTGCAGGCGAGAGGTAAGGGTACACCCTGGACAGGTCCCATTTACATACCCTTCATTTTAGATAATTTTATTTTAAGCTCCACAGCCATTCTTGTGTCCATGATCCCGTAATATCCTACAAATCTGAACAGCTCGCTGACTGATTCCGACACTTATTCAGCCCCACACCTTTCTTTTATATTGCGTGTGCTCTCGTGGGCTAACTTTAGTTTATTTGAGCATGTTTTACTCAGTTCTGATGAAAACCACATTAACTCTTTAATCTGCATGTTCACATCCAGCTTGGTCTATTTATCAACAAGCTAAAAGCATATTGATGAAAATATGGCCGATGCGACACGATGATGCAAAAGTGAACATGCTCATTATTTACGTCGCCTTTTATTCCCTCTTTCACATCACATCGGTCATCATCAGGAAATAAGTTGTACTTAGGATCAGTAATGACATTTACCTGTTTTTGTGAGATTACACACACATGTATATTGTGAATTGAGTTTATTTATGCGCATCATTTTAGACAAACATAACTTGTGTGTTTGCGTCTTGCTTGATGCTGCAAATGTTTAACTGACTGGTTTCTGCTCCGTATAACAAAATACTTTCATGTATAAAATATGCTTTCATGTATATAAACTAGGAAAGATCACTGAAAAAAAACAAAACAAAACAAAGTAAGCAACACTCACGGCATTAACTTGATGTATATAAATGATCAACATAAAACTATAGAGGAGATAATGCTTAATATTCTACTTCAGTGGCCTGTAGTGAATAAAGATGTTTTTTTTTTCCTCTGTCAAGGGCCTTACTGAGATAAGCTGGATATTACAATTTCATTTAATGCATTTATTCTATAATGCCATGAATGCTTGAAAATCACAACACTGTACGAAGAGGAGCTCAGCACGATTGCACCTATAGTGTTTAAAGAAGCATTATTGTCCGATTATCAGTCTTTCGATCACACCGTGTCCATAATGGAAGCAGCTGCAGCTCTAATGCAATTTACCCTCTTCTCCATGGAGCTATCTTGTTAATATAATGAAATGACCCACAGGTCACCAGTCTCACTGGCTGCTTTATACGAAGCTGAAATCTCCTTCAGCCCACTCCCCTAATAACAACTTCCACAAATAAAAACCAGACACTGATCGCTCACGCCACATGATTCACAGAGAAAGTTAGACGGTTTTTGTTTTCCATCAGGAAACTGCCACGCAGACGTTGTAATGACATCAGATAGTAATTCATGCTGTGCTCCATTTTCAGAAAGTTGTGATTGGAGTTTAATTCTCGGATAAGACCTGACGTCACAGCAGATTACCACTTCACCACCAGCAATCTGTGTCCTCAGTATCGTGTTCACAGTAGTTTTATTTTTGCTGCATGTCTAAAATGTTGTGGTTTATTGGGGCGCTTTCTGTCTCCAGACAGTTCTTGAGCGCTGGAAAGTAAATCTACACGGATGTGGGAGTACTTAAGAAAACAGCATCACAATAGGAGTGATTTCTGTTTCTCAGCATTCACATCATTCAGACCATGAAGTATGACAGGTACAACTGGACTGTTTATTAGGGTTGTTAGGACCAGTAAATAAAATTAAGCTAAATAAAGTTCTATAAGGCCTTATAAGGAACCTTAAACAGCGAAACTTTTAATGGACCAGAATCACTTTTCCTTTGTTTCAGACGTGTTCTCCTGAGATAAAAATCTTCAGTTTTTCTGTCACATTTTATAACTTCAAAGGGGTACCGAGTTCTTGAGAGGAAATACAAAGGCTCCATAATGGATCTCATGGAGGAGGCTGGAAAAATGAGAGGTCCGTCTCCTCCAACACACTTTGAGCTGTGGTCCATTAAGTCTGTGGAATTACTGTACTCTGCATTAAAACACACTCTTGTCTCCAACTCCAAGGCTCTCTCAGTGCTTTGTCTTTTTTTCCATCCTGTCTTTTAATGCGGCATTAACGTCGGAGCAGATGGAAGGGCCGCTGACCATTCAACCCCATTTTGGAGCTGCTTTTCTCTGTACTGTGAGTAAAAGATTACAACGCACCGAGGGGCAGGAACAAAATTGATCTCAGCCACCCTGAAGGTGCTAAATGGACGTTTGGAAAGGAATTAGGCGACTATCATTTGACCAACAAGTCAACAAAGTGCTCCGGCGGCTGACCGGTTAGAGAGGGGAGATTCTCTCCAAAGCCTGGAGCGAAGCGGTTACGGAAATCCGAAAAAATTTAGATGTATTTCCTCAAATGACTCTTTACTATTTTTGACTCCCTCTTTCCTCAAAGAAAGGTCAACCTCCTCTACATGGGAGAAAAAGTCTCTTTTGTGCATAATAGTTAATTACATTTGATCATCTTCACGTTGCTGACATTTCTTACAGAAACCTTCAAGAAAAAAAAAATCACTGCAGTGAGTTACTGAGCAGAACTGTGGATGAGCTCTTATTTAACCAGAAGGCTGTCTAGTGCAATAAAATCGAAGAGATGGACTTTACAGTGGCTTAGATAATAATTTTAAAAAAGGAGGATAAAATATATTGGAATTATCTGGAGAAAAGCTGCTAGATCACTGCGTGCCGACTCGGCAGTGTTTGGTGATACATTGATTTGTTTTTTTTTGTTTTTCTGTCAGTTCCTTTCTTGATTTGTGGTAGATTCTCGGTTGTGTTGGGTTACTATGATGTTTTCATAACTTTTGTGGTACCTGTTCAAAGTCAGTTTAATTAATAATAAATCAACACCCTAGATTCCAGTGAGAGATAGTTTGTACTTATCACAGATGCCAGTAAAGTTATTAGTTTCCACATTAAATAATCAACTTATAACATGCTAAAATGTCACTGTGCATTGTTGAATAGACTGTATATTTAATACAATATCTGGAACATTTTGTTTATGTGAATAAGCCTTTATACACTGCTTGTTGTGGTCTTAGTTTTTGGTCAGTTCCTGTTTTATTTTGAAGGTCTGTGTTTAGTTACAGTTAGACTTCCCTTACTCCCGTTGGCCCTGATGATTTCCACCTGTGTCTAGTTAAGTTCTGTTTGTATATATACTGCCTCGTCTTTCACTTGCTCCTTGCTAGTTCTTTTTCTCTCTCTCTGTAGGCTCTTTCGAGTTGTGTGCTAGTTTGAGCTCTTTGTGTCCTTTTTAAGTTAACTTTTCTCTGATATTTTCAAGTTGCTGGATCCATGCTTGTGTTACTCCTATTAAAAGATTTTTGATTTTCGTACTCCTGCCATCCACGTCTCCTGCACTTGGGTCCTGCCTCAAACACTAATGACCTATAGAGACACCTCAGATAAAGCACTGAAATGTCTGTCTATGCACCTCTTTACTTGAAGACTCAGGTTCAGAAATTGCCTTTAATTACTATCCACAATGATAACATGCATTATTATGATAATGATTAACTAAAAACTTATGGCTTTCTTCACCACCAGCTCAATACAGACGTGACTTCATAATGGAGGTCATGATTATTCTGATGTTAGGTTTTTCTAGCCCAGTTCAAAGCCAGAAAAGCACCACTTCTGTGTGTGTGTGTGACCTGCTCCTCATTTTTGCCTAAGTTAGGCTCTAGCTCTAAATCTAACCCTACACAGGACTGAAACTGCTTTTTGTGAAAAAAGAGGCCCTATTGTGACTTTGATGCTGTTGCCGTGCAGCCTTGCAGGTAACTTATGGTTTGTTGATGCTTCCTTCTAGTCACTGCACCAGCTAACTGTTTTGTCAATAAAATGTTTGACTAGCTGAAACAAACGCGTGGTAAACTAACGGACAAAGCTATACTTAATCTTTAAAGAAAAATGCAGGCAAAAATTAAAAGGAAAAAAAGGTACTTGTGTATCTCACTGCCCTCTTTCAGCATCCTCTTTGCATTTAAGGTCTCCCATATTTTTCCATTTTTTCAGTTTTGACTTGTTCGGATTTAAAGCACACTGGTGCTCTACAAATCTAGATCCACTGCTGGCAAAATTTAAATTTTTTTTCCAGGTACGTCTAGCTACCATCAGGTGAAGCTTATTAACTACGCCAAAAAAGAAAAAAAAAATTATGGAGACCCAATCAAATCTTTCGATCCTTGTAGAGACAGAGTTTGGCCTCAATGGCAGCGGTGTAATCTGGATGTAACTAGCGTAGGCTGCTGCAGCTGAGGAACAGCAGCATTGGAATCAGCTTCGGCGTCTGCAGTTAAAGATTCAGACTTTTTCTTTAAAAATTCTACAGAAGACGGCACTCAAGTCATTCCTTTGCAAGATAGATGTATTTGCTGTTTCGATGACAGGTTATGGTAAATGTTTATTTTACCAGTAAACATCACTGGACACGAAATGGGACTTAGTGAAAACCCACTGGTGGTTGCTGTCTCCCCGTTGATCACCCTGATGAAGGATGGAGAGAAAGAGCCAAAAAAAAAATTATTTCGGCGCTGCAACTTGGATCAGAGACCCGATGGGTTGTTTTCTGACCCTACATGTTCTAGATGTGGGTCTGATCCATTAAGTGATCGCACAGGACCACTCCTCCCAAGATGCTGAACAGGCTCTGTGCACAGGCTCCCAGGATGCCTTACAGGTCTCATTTTTTCCAATTGTGACAAATTTATATCCAAGCATTAGCAAGAATCAAGCCCTTACTCCAGACACCTCCTTGACTTTGGTTATGTCAGAAGAAGACGAGCAGGGAGCAGAGCACTGCAGCAGCTGAGAAGATGGCGCGTGAAAGGCACTTTGGATCAATTCCAGGAAAATGTCTTTGCTTCATCATGTTGGGTGTTGTATGGACTTCACTGGGAAAAGACACAAGCTGCTACTGTTCACCGTTTCAGGTTGACGGTGCTTTTTATGAGGAAGAGTTTTTGTTTGAAAATTGTTGTAAGCTGTGGGTGTGGGGACTGGGACCTCATGTCAGTATGTTGCTTCGGCCCCAAACACAATCAACACTCCTCTAACACAGCATAAACAGCATGCTAGGTCCAAAAATACACCAGCTCATAAAACATGTGGCCACACTGGGGGGCTCGTAAATATCACCGCTTTTTCCATCAGACTGGTACAAAAAAAAAGAAGAAAAAAAAAGTCTCAAGGGGGCCAGACAGCGAAGTCAAATGCATTTTTGGATCCAAGACATTGAGCAAAAATCTGCACTGAACATTTAAGTGTTACTGGGAAATGAACCCATAATCTCTTGCAAACTGTGGGTCAGGAAAACGTTCCAGTGTACTAGATGTGAAATACATCCATCCACAGTGTGTCCATGGGGATGAAAACATACACTGTTGCCACCATGAAAAATATATTGGATCACAAATGCAACTTCTGCTATTAGAAGAGTGACAAGGTAATATTTTTTTTGCAAACAACACTGTGGGAACAACAATGACAGCAAAATAGATGATTCACAAAAAATAAATAAAAAATCCCAACTGAGCTGTAGTATTTATATCTAGTTTGTTCAGTCATGGAGACAGGACAGCTTCTCATGATGCTTTTTTTTTTTTTTCTTCTGAGAATTTTGGAGGACTGGACCCAAATGCAAGATGGAGATAAAGGTAAAAAGTTTATTTTAGAGCGAAGATGGGAGTTTGCTGGGTGGTCTCTGTGGTTCCAAGATGGGAGTAACCAGAAAGGAGAGACCTTGCACATGATCCAGGAGATCCTTTAATGAAAGGGAGATGGAGGTCAGACAGGCAACAGGTAGGTTGGTAAGGAGCTGATCTTTAAACAAAACTAGACGTGATCAGAGCACACTGCTGGAAGGTAGCAGACAGACAGACAGACAGACGGACACTCAGAGAAGGTAGCCTGGTTCTTTTAGGAACTATACGGTGATGAGTAGATGAGAGGCAGGTGTGCCAAGTCCCGTCTCCAGTTAGCTGAGGAGAACACATCCAGACGGAGGAGAGAGGGAGAAAAAACAAAAGCCCAAGCCAAGATGGAAATCCTAACACTTTATACTGACTTTCAAATCATGTTATATATGTTTTACAGAGCGAAACCTCTGAAGAAAGTACAGTGTCTTTATCAGTCAAAAATGTATTTATTAGGTCACTGTGTCCATTTCTTAGCCTTTTCTTTATTTGATCTTGCTCCATGATTTTCAGTGTTTTTAAGACTGAGAATTTTACAGACTCTTGCTGTTTGGTGAAACTGAGGATAAAAATGGCGATCCCATAAACATACCATCAGATCACTGACTGTTAGAGTGCATGTCACAGATGATGTCACTGTATCTGCAGCGAATGGAAGCCATCTGAACACAGCACCACACCAATGCTCCAGAGCTCCACCCTCCACAGCTTCTATCATCTACACGTTTCCAGAGGGAAAATGAAAGCACCCCATGCAGGAAGTACATCATTCAAAAGCAGACATAACTTTGCAATTTGAACTTAGCTACTTAACTTACAAGCAGCAACCGATGATTTTGTGAAATCCCAATAACTGTGCCAATTTTATGTTTTGATGGGTCTCGTATATGCCCACTGAGATGGACCTCCTTTCAGCTTTTCTATCTATCCTTTCATTTCCAGGTCATTGCTTCTCCTGCCTCTGAACAGGTTGCAAATATTATTATCTGCATGACCAGCTGAAACGATGCACCCGGGGAGCCAAAGATGAAGAAGAAGAAGAAAAAAAAAACTGTGTGTGGGTTGCTGTTGCGGGGTGTGTTGTTCAAACTGGCGATTGCATTGTAGACTTTTAAATTGAATCAGTTGCAGTTGGCCGGGCTGGTGCATGGCCCAGTCCGAAGGCGGTCCAAATTTGGGACCCTTTAAGAACTGATTTGCTCAGCCCCCATGAACGGAGCAACCACAGAGCCGTTTCATCCCGCCAGGACGGCTCTTCTAATGTCATTTCAGCTTCCCTTGAGCGTCCTCTGAATTTTTGTCCCTAAAAATGGGACACAAAGGACAGTGGTCTCGTTTGGCTTCAAAATGTTCATTTATGAAGAAAAGAACAGTGTTTTTAAATTCAAGTTAAAAGAAAAAGCCACTGTGAATGCGGTTTTATGTGTCTTTTCCAACACTATTTCCTAAAGGTGAGACTTTTGGAATAGTAATTTACATAAATGTTTTCAAAGGTAAAAGGAGGAAAACAGAAGGATTGTTATGAGTTGGTTATGTTTTGCCTCTTATTTTGAAGGGACTTCCTGTCCAGCCTCAGTTTTACTTCTCCTGTCCT
>JAOWBL010000014.1:12746229-12759990 GCA_028564865.1 Zenarchopterus dispar | reverse complement strand
ATATATATATATATATATATATATATATATATATATATATATATATATATATATATATATATATATAAGTATGAAATTGCAATAAGAATAATAAAGTCTTTAATATGAGAATTTTGTATTGATACTGAAAATGTGTTTAGTGTGGAAAAGAAAAGAAGTAAAACTTTAACTTGTGATAATATTCAGTTATAACTGCAGAGCAGCATGTTAGAAATGTTGTGAATATGTTTGTTTTTGTTTTGCTCAACAGTTATATTGTGCAATAAGTTCTATGTCTTATAAAATAGTTATATGCAGGGCAAAATAAAAGTCATCATTTTCCTTTGAATTATTTAGTTGATTTTGTTGGGGGGTTTTTTTGTCAGCTGGAAGATGCTCTTCGGTTAATATTGAGCTTTACAGAACGAAGCACAGCCTCTGATATTAGCATAAAAATAAACAACTGCCTCAGTACAACCACTGAAATAAAACTTAGTGGGGGGTTTTTTGTCTTTTTTTTTTTTTTTTACAGGGCATTTCTATTTGTTAAAGGTTGATTTGGCACCGCTTGAGAGTCTTTGGCATAAACCATTAACTGAACACCAAAATCGAAAAAAGAAGAAATTTTGCTAATTTTGTTGCTTTTAAATGCAGTTAAAGTACTTTAAAAAAAATTCACAAAGGATGTGACAGCGAACAGATCTTTTTGCTCTGTGTGTCACACCTGAAAGGCGACCACACACAGGTGACATTTACCCTGATACTGGCTGTGATGTACGTACTGTCGCTGCTTAATTGCCACCTGCATCATTACCTTTGACCTCAGAAACAGATGACTGCTCACCCTCCAAGGACAGGCCTGTCACCTCCCCAGACTTTCGCGATACTGTTAAATAACTCAGCCTTTAGGTTCACCTTTGATCCGACAAAGTCCCTGCACAGACGGGAAGAGGAAGGAGGGAGGCCGGCCGAGAGACAATAACAGCTAATGAGTGACAGGTGAGCGCTTCCTTTAGACGTGGACACGGAGCAGGTGAGTGAACACGCTGCTGTGCTCTCTTTTCCTGATATTTGTGATCATACATCGTGATTAGATACGCAGAAAGATACAGATATGAAAAACTATTTCACACGGATAAAAAATATTAGGGAAATCTGAGTGATTGTGTGTGTAACGCTGTTTATTTCAGGCTGTGAAGTTGGGTTTTTCAGACTACGCCACAACATGTTTTGGCCTCTTAAAATAAAAAAAAACATCATTTCATAGTTGAAGGTGGATCAAGAACAGCAAAAATGTGTCGCATTGAAGTATTGGGATAAAGGAAAGAAACTTTATATTTCATACTTAAAGAAACTTTAAGTTTTAGCTTTGATAAACCTAAAGCATTCTCTGAAAAAAGAAGATAAATTGTGTTTTATACACAAATAGCATGTCAGTGGTGTAGGCAGGTGTTAATGTGGTCAGGGGTCTCAGGTGTCAAACGTCACTCAACCCCACATAATCTGAGATGCTTTCATAAAACAAAATGCTATAAAGCCTCAGTAAAAAGAAAAAAAATCAGAAATCTGTGTAGATGTCCGTACAGGAACTGAGTTCTGATAGGTGGACGAAGTGTGAAACTGCTACGAGCCATCAGCAAGACTAGAAAAGCTCTCGTTTAAATTTTCTATTCAAATTAAAAATGACTCCAGACTCATAATTATCTCCAGAGATTCTCTTGTTTGGAGTAAAAGCATACTCTCCTCATGACTCAACTGCTTTGAGATACTGGACTTACAGTGACAATCCTAATTAGATATTCAAAGTCCATGTGATTTTTTTTATGGTTTGCAGTCAGCTGGGTCTGCTGTTAACCATTGACGTCCACTTTAGAGGAGTCAGATGAAAATATTAACTTACCATCTGAAGCCATCAGCACTTCTGTGGTTTGTTTATGCCCTCCATTATCTGGCGTTATAATTCTATTAAATCCTTATACTGGATAAACTGTGATGGACTGGAGGCCTGTCCGGGGTGTACCCCTGCCTAACATCTGTAATGGGCTCCAGCAGACCCCCGTGACCCTATACAGGAACCAACAGGTATAGAAAATGGATGGATGCTGGATAAATTCAATAACTGAAGCAAGTTATTTACTGAATTCATATTTGAAGAAATATAAATATCAGTTATGTTTGTCTTTTACAATTCTATTTTAAAAAGTAAACACATCAGAACAGCTGGAATCTACATACCATATTTCTTATTATTTTAATCGACGCTTTGTTTACCTCATACATGACGTCAACAAGAGTGCACGATTAGGACGTGCGATACAAGTATAATGTATAATAGTCAGGATTTATGAAGTTTTGTTGCTATTTGCAAGCTGTGGTGTAAAGGATTTTTTTTGTCCTCTCTTTTTTTATTATTATTACCGGTATGTATATATCGAAAGAAAGTGCTGATAAGAAAGTTAATTCTTGAATGTGAACGAATTTCGTTGCTTGTACATATAAATTAGCCATATGCTATGTGGACAAGCATGATCATTTATCGTATTTAACAACCGAAGAGAGACCGATTATCATAGTTTTTAAAAAATATATATTATTCGTGTATGTTAGACATTTTTTGTGAAACCTTATTGTTTTTAAACCTAACACTGAATAACTTTCATAATTAGGTCTTAAATAGATGCGCCCAGGCGTGTTAATTAGGAGAAATACTGTAATTACCTCAAAAATCTATGTGACAAACTTGAATGATAGACAATAGATATTGATCATATTTAAATCTGTTTTTCAAATATTTAAATCTGTTTTTCACCTGAAGCCCTTTTGTCCGTCTGTCTATTTGTTTACTCTCCTTCCTCCATATTCAGACATGGACACCTACAAGCCAAGGGTTATTTCTCTGACAAAGAAGCCCAGTCAGACTTTTGGCTTCTATCTGAGGGTGGAGCATCACGAGGAGGGTCACCTGATCCGCTGCCTGGAAATGGGAGGTCCAGCTGAACTGGCTGGGATGAGGGACGGAGACCGCATCATCCGTGTCAACGGAACATTTGTGGATGGACTGCCCCACTCGGAGGTGAGTGGGGCGTCGAATTACCGCAGTGCATTAATCAAATCAATACCTGCTCCTTGGTAATGGAGCGACACGCATCTCTGAAGCCTCGTGGTTTTCCTGGGCGCAGGTGGTGGAAATGGTGAGAAACAGTGGAACGTCCGTCACGTTCCACATCCTGGATGAATCCTCTTACAAGCAGGCGAAAGAACAAGGGGTGAACCTCTCTGACCCCCAGAAAACACCAGCCGCCAACGGAGCTGCGAAAGAGGCTCCGAAACCCAAACTCTGCTACTTGGTCAAGTCCAGCTCCAGCTTTGGCTTTTCCCTCCGCTCCGTCAGAGGTGAGCTGGGGACCAGAGAGTGGGGACTCCCACTCAAATACAGCTGCTGGTACTATTCATCAAGAAGAAGGTTCATTTGTTAACTAATCCTTAAATAATTCAGCCATTGATACTTGAATAGTAAAGTAATAATGGCCTGCGCTCGAGTCATTAGTTAGTGTTAACAACAGTCTGTTGCCATTTTTTTAGTCACTTACTGAAAAGGTTTCTAGTATTAAATAACAGACTAATTTAAAAAAAAAAACATCTCTGGAGCTCAAGATAACTCAGAAGTTCTCATAATAAATCATAAAGCAGGTTCAAAATCATTTGTGCATTCATGCATGGTTTAAGCTAGAAAAAGAAGCTGAGCTGCTTGTATCCAGCTGTGATGAAACATAAACCAACTTGTTGGCTCTCTTTCATCTGGGAGAAAGTCCAACATCATACCCCAAATCAAAACCCTCCCCCCAATAAAATCTGTTGTTTGAGATTCCAGATGTGCTTCTAGACTGCATGTGTCATTGTTTGTGCATCAGTGTAAACAAAAAGAGATTTGTACCTTTATGTTTGATGACTTTAGCCGGTGTTTCCCACCCTGGTTCTGGTCCAAGGACACTTTGGTTCGGTGCCCCATCGAAGACATCGAAAGGTTCAGAAACACCGACTTTAGCGACGGCCACGAGACATTTTTGCTGACTTCTGACCACGCAGCGGCTTATCTCTGAACTGATGTGACGCGGTCACATGAGCAGGAGTACGCTTCTGATTACTGACAGCGAGTTTTTAGATTGTCGCTGGGTGTGATTAGAGATACAAGAAGCTTTCAAATGTCAGCCCGATAGGGTGGAAACTTACTTCATCACCTATTAGAATCATAAACACTAGAAAGTTTTATAAATAGAAACAAAAAGAAACTGACTCAGATTTAGCAAAAAAAAGCTTATAGAGTGAAAAACGATTTTAAAAGATGATCTGATAACAGCTGAATGTGTTCATTTTATCTGACAACACAGCCTCCCGCTACGGGCTTGGCTCAGACTGAGAAATGATTGACTGAGGTGGTAATCACACCTTGATGATTTATCAGGGATTTCTGTGTTAATCTCTGCTCAAATGTCACATTTAAAATGAATTACTCCCTTTATTTTATTAGGTAAGCAGGGCCTGTTCATGACGGAGGTGATTCCAGGAAGCGTGGCCGACAAAGCGGGGATCAGAGTTGAAGACCGTCTGCTGGAGGTCAACGGGGAGAACGTGGAAAACTCCACGCACGATCAAGTGGTGGAGAAGATCAAACTGGCGGGAAGCAGCGTCATGTTTCTCCTGGCTGACGAGGAAACGGAGACGTTCTATCAGAACAAACGTGCAAAGATAGGAGCGTGGTTAGCAACGGTCAGATACCTCCCCCACGAACCGCGCGTCATCAGCGTCACCAAAGGACCTGAGGGGTATGGCTTCCTGCTCAGAGAGGAACCCAACCAAGCAGGCAAGATCATGACAATGTCCTGAGTTTCCCACCAACAGGGAGAGAGTTGTGCCTTGACACTTGTCCCCTTGGCTCCACGCAGGACACATCATAAAGGATATAGACAGAGGAAGCCCGGCGGAGAAGGCTGGCCTGCAGGACATGGACAGAATCGTCGCCGTGGACGGCAGTGAGGTGGACACCTGCAGCCACGAGCAGGTGGTGGACAGAATCAGGCAGTCTGGCAACAAGTGCTGCCTCCTTGTGGTGGACAAGTGCACGGACCAAATGTACAGACAGGTCAGTCGCCGAGTCTCTGTGGGTATGATCAGGCCGATCAAAGAAACCACTTTCTGTTCTGTTTCAGCGGAAAATATTCAGTTCAGGGAAGATGGACCGAGAAATTCATAAAACCTGATGAAAAGAGGAAAACTCAAACAACTACGACAGTATAGCATGGGACTCAGTGCAGTTATAGTTGGTCAATGTTAAAAAAATAAACATCTGCATAAATGTTCTTATCACACTGGTAACTAAGTGTATTTTATGTGTGTTATTTCCATAATAAAAATATTGTGTATTGATTACCAAGGCTGGCAATGATTTAAAAAAAGGGTAAAGAATAAGAGAAAAAAAGTTATGAAAAGTTCAAGATGTTGTCATAAGCGGCTCATCCTCTTATTTGTGTGAATAAAACCCCGTTAGACTGTAAAATAACCATAAAGTTGCAGTTACACCTAACTCTGGTGTAATTTGTAATTAAATGTAAAATGAAATAAGAGAGGAAGCGCTGAAGCTGATTTCTTTTAAGGTTTTAGTGAATTCAATTAAAAGCCTGTTCAGCCAGACACAGTTTTTCTTATCTACAGTAGTTTCTCCAGAAGTGAAGGTGTTTGATGTTGTCTGTCACAGGCGGGGGTGTCTCCCATGCTTTTCTGGACTGAGAAAGAATCCAGCTCGCCATGGAGCTCAGTGTCCTCCACCTCGTCTCCATCCATCTCGCCACCGAGTTACTCAGAGGTCATGAACATATCCGCTTTTGTTCAACCATCCAAACCTGCGAAAGAAAGCGAAGAGAACTTGAAACCCAAGCTGTGTAAGATGGAGAAGAGCTCCGCCGGCTTCGGCTTCCACCTAAACGGCATCCAGGGCGTGTGTGGCCAATACATCAAGGAGGTAAGACTGACGAGAAGGTCTGTGACTCGATACCGCGGCGAAGTGGCGTGACCCGTCCTCGTTTCAGGTGGTGAAGGACGGCGCGGCCGACAGGGCCGGGCTGGAGGACGACGACATCGTGGTGGAGGTGAACGGCGTGAACGTGGAACAGAGAGGTCACGAGGAGGTGGTGGAGATGATCCGCAGGAGCGGCAGCTCGCTGGAGATGCTGGTGGCGAGCAAACACGTCTACGAGCAGCTTAAAGCCCAAGGAGTGACCATCACGCCGCAGCTCCTGGGAGACGCATCCGGTGGTCACGTCCGTGACGCCGACACTCCAGAAACCATCAAACCGAAGGAGGAGTCCAGGCCTGTGACCCCAACTGAACCAGAGAAACAGAGGGTGGGTGCTTCTTAAACGCTTAGATGTAAGTTGATTTAGTCATGCCTGGCTGCACCGTTCCAGTTTTGATTTAAGAGGCAAATAGGTAAGAGCCTCCCTCCAGAAAAAGTAAAAGAAATGCAGTATTTATACTTCAGGAGGGTTAACTTTGATGGAGTCACTACTCTGTTTTTTTCTTTTGTCTGCATATAGTTTAATGGTTATATATATATATATACACAGACATTATATTGTATATAATTGTCATTATATGTTGAAGGAACAATATTTTGTTCCTTCAATATAAATTGTTCTATATTCAATCTTTCTTTAAATGGATCATAAACAGTAAATATCAGCCCCATATAAATGTCCTCTAAACTCCAGATTCATACAGAACATATTAGGATTTTGTTTCTTAACATAATGCTGCAAAATCTCAAAAAAAAAAAAAGGCTCCCGAGCTTTGTATTTACTTTATAAAACATGGTCCAGGTTTCATTAACCATCAAAAGGAGGATTTAAGTTTATTTTTATAATACTGAGCAGGAAAACTCTCCCTGGGAGCATGTACACGTCCAAATTCATGACCTGAGAGAGACAGCGGTGTAGCTGTGCACGTCAGAGGAAGTGTCTTATTTTCCCTCATTTATGATTATAAACATATTTAATGGTGTGTTTTTTTTCCCCACTTTCTTTTAGACTCCGTCTGTGTCATCATCTTCATCTGAAGACATCGATGAGAGGTTCTGAGATACCTGCAGGACAACGATCCTGATTTACCCTAATCTGATGATGTTTTTGGGTTTTTTTCTTTGACAAAGTGCTCGATGAGCTTCATCGGGTCAAAATCACGAGAGATGAGTCAAAACAAAGAACAAAGATAAGAAAGACTTCAAACACATCTCTCCCAATCTGAATCATGGGAGAACCGATATTTCACCAGCAGAGAATAAAAAATGTCTTCAAATCCACATCTTTAGATCCAGTTGCTGATCGCAGCCTTTTCTAATGGTACAGATATTAAAATCACTGTAAGGACAGTAAACAAAGATCTCTCATGTGTTTGTTTACTTGTGTACTAACTGCTGCCTTCATTAGTTTATAAAAGGATGTATGAGAAGGAAAAAATCACAATTTCTATGTTTAAGAGAATATATTTCATTTAGTAAGCAGTTCAGATTTGTAAACTACTATTACATTGCTGTTTTATTAGTTATATAATTTACATAAAAAAAATGACTTTAAAGTGCTTTTAGCAGTACTTTTTGTCGAGAAGCCGGGTTTCCCATTCGGCACTGCAATAAACTACAAAGTTCTGCCATTTACAGAAATGACTTATTGGTGAAGTGCTGCTAATGTAAGAAATAGTTTTTAACATATTAACTAATTTATCAACCAGCTGACTTTTACATCAACATTCCTGTCTGTGATGCAACATTTAATATGTGATAATAAACGCTCTCACCTGCGGTGATATGGTTTCAAATATGACCGACATTAAACCGTGAATAAAAAAAGAATATAAACTTTTTTTTTTTTTTTAAAAGTCACATCCCATTGAAGAGAGGGAGCAGATCAGTGGGAGTGGGTCAGAGAATTTTGACCCTCTAAAACCAACTGATTTGAAAATAACTGCACAGATTTGGTCAAAAAAAAAGAAATGAAAGTAAAAATTAAAATCTCTGCAGAATTTTCACCGAAGCGCCTCAGATGTTTCGTTCGGACTTCAGGATGTCGTGCAAGCTTGTGGAAAAAGACCATGAAAAGAAAATCTCTTCCCATTCTGTTAACAAAATTAAAACTTTAATTTAAAAAAGAAAAGAACACATACAATTTGAATTAAATGTATGTTTATGGGTTTTTTCTTTCTTGTTAAATTAGACTGTTGAACAAATACTGATCACAACTTTAATCTTACATTTTCTTTACATCTGCATGTCGGTGGAAGTGAGCAAGAGTTTTGCTCCAGTGTGTTAAACAAAAAGAAATGAAGGTTTTCTGAATGAAAATTCAGAGCACAGAACATTTTAAAGTACTTCCTGGAGAGAAAAAGTAACAACAAAAAAAAAGTAATTTTCAAACCTAAATGTGATCCATATAACCTTTAAACTTTGCAAAAGTCTCCTTCGAGAGCTGTTTCATTCCACGCTCCAACAGTCCCCAAAAATCAGACATTCCTGATTCAGGAAGAAGAAAATTGTGATTTCTGGAGATCCAGACTCCAGAATAAAAGTCGCCCCCGGGCATGGTGAGTCCGTTCAGAAAGAAGACGGCGGACGGGAGATCAGAGAGCCATCTGCTTCTCCGGCGCCTGCTTGTGGGCGAGATACAGGAAGAGGATGCTGGAGAGTGCGCTGACCAGGAAGATGACGTCGAACCAGCGGTGATAAAAGTTGAACTGCAGCTCCCCCAGAACTTCAGTCACAATGGAGCGGTACTCCAACGGCATGCTCATCCGCATCAGCAGCACAGACGACACAAAATACATCCCCTATTAGATCCATACAGGAAAAATAAATAAATAATCAAACTTAAGTGCAGCTTGTTGGATCTACGCAACCGTAAACAAACAAACTTACCATAATCTGAGCGAGGACGAGCACGATGACGTTAGAAGACTTGCTGCTCGATATTGCGTAAAAAAACTAAAATTAAAGAAGCAGATAACATGAACAATATGGGAAAAAAAGACATTTACAAGCAAGAAAATTTAACTTCAAAGATCAGATCGATGATACAGTAGATGTAAATAAACTCTATATAGATGTAAACAGATCCAGATTAAAGTTGTGAACCTGCAGTTTAAGACATGACATACGTGGTGCTCTTACTTTGGTCAGAGTGATAAGTAAACCTCTGATAGACGTCACGATTATTATTCCAACCAAGATGAAGGAGATATGTTGAGACCAAAACTTCACCTGGTGGTAGAAAACAAAAAAGAAGAACTTTTTTAAGGAAACAAGTTAGAGTAAGAGCTGGAGAAGTTAATCTGAACTGTGTGCTCACTGTATACTAAAGCCTTACGTTTATCCCTCAATATTTATATCTGAAGGTTAGTCAAAGGTTTCACAGGAAGTGACTACAGATAAGGTTAGTTAAAGAGGTCATGAAAGCACGTCTATGAGTTTGTGCGTTTCTTACGTCGAACTGGATACCCAAGTAGTTGACTGTAATTTCAATGCCCCTCGTCACCGGATCCGTCTTCCCGACTCGATCAAACACGATGTTTATCGTAGCCTGTGATTGGAACAAGAATCCTCCTGAATAAAATCTGTTTTCACTGCTCTTTAAACAACAAAAACACGTCAACATTCGTTGACGTAGTCAACAGGAAACCATACGAGTCTGACGTCCGTCAAACCTTACCATGAAGATTTTCCAAACACAGTAGATGGAAAAGAAGTACCCGAGAAAGTTGAAGTATTTTCCCTGGAATGTCTTTGAGTATTCAATTCGCTCCTAAAGATCAGAAAACATGTAACGAATTAGCTAATTATTTGTCACAAAGAAGCTAAATAAGTAGTATTTGTATCAGCAGTTAGTGCTTGTCTTTGCGTCAGAATCCTCCTGGATTTACTGAAGAAAACAACTGAAGCTTTTATATGACAATTGTAAGTTAGATGAATGTCATATTTTATTTTGAAAATCCACAAAAACAGTTAGATTACTAAATGAGCATGCACTGACAGAAAAACATTCAGAGTACCAAACAAATTAAAAATATAACACACAAATATAACCAATGAATAATATAAAGCTAGAAGCCTTTATTTGTTTGTGTTATAATCTGTTTCCAACATGTGGAACAGTGTGTGTGTGCATGTGTGTGCGTGTGTGTGTTACCTTGGTGGCCTGCAGGTCAACAGTCTCAAGGAAGAGCTGTCGACTCAGCTCCTCGAGAGCATCAACCTCCTGCTGGATCAGAGAGAGATCTGGAGGGCAGAAGTCAAGGCTTACATCCGCTCTGAACGGCTGACAGATAAACGGAAATGAAGAATAGCTGCTGTTAGATTAAATGTGACTGTCGAGGATACTTTCGCTGCCCGTTTGTGTGGAGGTGACACTCTTGATCATCCCCCAGAACCCCGTCTGTTTGTTCTGGTCCTCGCCTCGTTGATACATCTGCCTCCGCGTCATGGCGATCCTTCACAAGTACCAAGATTTATAAATGTACTGACACAAAAACATGTTTGATTAGTTTAAAAGAAAGAAAAAGAGGATTCGCAGTTTTTCACCGTTTCTTCTTGCTGACAATCATGTCCATTGTTTGGAGCAGCCGCCTCTCCAGAGCAAGGATGTCACTGTCTGTTACATTTCTACAAACAGAACAAAAGCAGACGCTCAAAAGTTGGAGCATCTTATGTGTGAACAGCGACATGCAAACAGAGAAGACTAACTGATTCGTGATCAGTTAACAATTCGCTGCATCATCCAGCTGTGAGAAAACCCTTAGCTGGACTCACCTGAGAAAGTAAGACATGTAGGTGTAAGGACAGTTGACGGCACCAAAGCCGGACAGCAGCGCCATGAGGGTGACTCCAATCACACCAACGCGACTGATCAGCTGTTCAATGGACAGAATCCCTGAATAAAAGACAACAGACAAAAACAGCATTAAACTTCATATTAACTGATTCCAGAAACGAGACATTTATCATCTATCACAGGCACAGTGTTTCAGTGACAAATGAAACTTAAAGAGAAAAAACATACACTCACCATGTTTTGGACTTAAGATGGGAAATGGGTCTCCCAACTTCCAGAAGAAATACATAAAGGTAAACCACACCATACAGGCAAAAAGAAGCCGTTGTCTGTGCACTACAAACAACAACAACAAAAAAATGTTTACTTTACAGTGTTATATACCACTTCAGCTGCATTAACATCCACCATCTGGTCTAAGGAGTTTTCTTTCTTCTTTTTTTTAAATTAGTCCACAGTGATTGCACTCACACAGGCGTATGTTGCTGACAACGAAGTAACCAATGTAGAAAGGCACCACGAAGATCAGAACCAGCAGAATCACATACAGATTCAGCTTCCAGTGGAAATATCTGGAACTGTGGCAAGCACGAGGATTAGTAACACACACATGCACAGAGAGAAATAAATATACTTATATCCTACAGAAACAAAAGAAAAAAAAACACTCACCTGCTACTTAAGGCACCCAGAATCTCAAAGATAATGAGCTCAAACATGGTACACGAAAACGCAAAGGTGACAGAGAAAACCACCTGGACCACATACTGTCGCACCTGAAAAAAGACCGTCAACTGTGATTTTCACCAATCAGCTGATCGCATTTTGCAAGGATTTTAATAAATAAATAAAATTGGAAAAAGTACCTCATAGTCTTTGAACAGCTGCCGCATAAAAAACAACCAACCAAAACCAAAAAACAGTACCTGTGTTGAATAAGTTGGGAATGATTTGGGGGAGGAAAAGAAGAAAGAATTATTGTTACTTTTTTTATTTGGCTTACCAAACTAATACATTTAACTAGTTGTGGTTGTGGTGATGGTTATTCTGACCATAGTTAACTGGGATGACCGAATATATGTAACACAGAACAGAAACTATATTAAAATGTTTCATAATAGAGTAATAAATATTAATACATTTCTTAATTCAATTACATGCTTACAGGATTTGATACTATATTTAAAAAGGTTGAATGAAAACACAAAGATGGTAGTCAAATACAGTAATATGAAACAACCTTACAAAGTCTGTAACAATTATTATACGAAATTAATCATCAACATATAATTCCATTATTGTGGCGATCCTGTATGTCATGTGACCTCATCCTCATTGGTATAAACAATGCTCAAACTTTAAAGGAAGGGGAAGTGATTCTATGTGATTTCTAACCCAAACCACTTTTTGTCACATTTAGTGAATATCTCTTCTCCATCTGCTACCTGCTCATTGCCTAATTACAGTATAAACAAAACCAACTTACCACACATGTAATAAAAAAGCTACCCATCTTTTAACTTAATGTTGAATTAAAAGTGCAACAGAAGACTATATTACCCAATTACGTTTGTAGCAGAGGGTTATTCGGTTGTAAAATACTTAGATGATTCAAGTCTCTCCACAAACGTTTTCAGGTAGTATGTCCACATGTAGAAACACTGCACTTTGAATATTTTTCTTCTAAAATCGCAGTACCAAGACAAAAACACAAAGCATTGATTAAACAGAAAATCTGCCACATTAAGACTCCAGTAATCCAAATAAGTGATTAAATGCATCCGCTTTGCAGCAGAGCTACTTCAAGTTAAACTACAACATAGTCTGATAAATACTTAATTTGTTTTCATTTAAAAACAAGTTGTTTTCTACGTTAAAGTCATAGTACCGTCCTTTAACTAAAACTAAGACTGCAAATTAAAGAAAAACGTAAGTAAACGGTTGGAAACTGACTGACGTATCGGTTGTGTTAATGATTATTTGAGTGTTTACCCATAATTCAACAGAAACTATTTAACATCAACTTGTTTAAAAAAAGACATTTACGACGTTCACTGAAACCTGCAGTCAAGATGCTAAAAGGTTTCTGTCAATAACGTTGAAAATGTCAGCTTATAAGGTGATCTGAATATTCGTGTTGATTATCATTATTATTATTTTTTTTATATATTAAAAAAACGTGTTACCTGAGAGGTAAACATGATGACGGAGTCAACCAGAAACGACATTATGAAGCCAGATAAACAACCTTAAATGTGTCCAAAGTTAACATGTGCATCAAAGTTTAGGTCAGTTTCAGTTCATGTTGAACAAACAATAAAAACAATCTGGCTCGAAGGTGAACTGGATTGTAGACGGTTAATAATAAGCTCATTTTAGGAAATGCTAGTTGTTTAGCTTCATGTTAGCGTTGCACGTCAGCCCCGCTCACACACTTCCGTCGCAGAAATGAGACGTCAGCCTTAGAAAAAATAAAATTAAAAATAAATTATTAGTTTAAAAAATGTTCAGATTTTACGGAGAGTGACATGATTATATGCATTTTATAGGTAAAATGTGTATAATAATAACTATAATGTAATTTATAATTCGTTATAAGGCCGAAATTTTGGTTTATATCGCTGGTGTTGTAATAAAACGCTTCTGACGCATAAAAATCCAGATTTTTTTTTTTTCCAAAATTAACTCAAAGTATTAACTTCTAAGTGATACATAACATTTTCATGGTCTTCATGGTGTTACAACTTTCTTTAAGGAAAAAAAATCTGCATTAAACTCTCGCAATTATCAAGCAAATGGGAAATCAACGGAATCGAGCAATGAAGAACGAGACAAGTAAATAATTATATATATATATATATATATATATATATATATATATATATATATATATATATATATATATATATATATA
>JAOWBL010000014.1:12733258-12746129 GCA_028564865.1 Zenarchopterus dispar | reverse complement strand
TATGGGGTGGAAATCAGCCTTTTGTAAGAGGCTGTGTTTTTGCTCCTGACGGGTCACGTGACCTGTGATGTTGATTTTCTCGGCGCCGTGGCATCCGATGATAAAGTTACTCTGTCGGAGGAAAATGGATGGAGGATCTTGGCGAGACCCAGGTCCCGATCTGGCCGCTGACCTGCTTCCTCGTTCTTTGTAGCGGGTTTCCAGCCGCTCCTGCTCGAGCCCATCTTCAGATTTCACCACACGCTGCGCAAACTGGACCTGCAGGAGGAGGAGTACGCGCTCATCCAGGCCATCTCCTTGTTCTCTCCAGGTAGCAAGTTCTCGCTTTCACTAAATATTTAATCATTGCAAAATGTGCACATTTGTGGAAACATTTTTAAAAAAAGTTTTTATTGTATTTTATTTTATTTTACTCACCAGACCGTCCAGGGGTGCAGCAGCACACCGCGATCGATAAGATCCACGAAAACTTGGCGCTGACGCTAAAAGACTGGATCGACTGCAAGAGATCAGGCCCAGAAAAACGGTGAGCCCAGGGTCTTTAAACCCACGCAACGTGGAAATCTTTCACGTCTTCATTTGTTGTGCCATTTCAGGTTGCTGTATCCCAAAGTGATCGCCTGCTTCACGGAGCTGAGAACAATGACGGAGGAGTACAGCAAACAGATTCTGCAGATCCAGGATGTCCAGCCAGACACCATCTCTCCTCTCATCATGGAGGTGGTCAGTAAAAGCCCGTGTAACGACTTATGACGTAGTCACCTGCACACGGACTGCCACTGCTTAAAAATGGAGACCTTGTCCTAAATGTGCCCTTTGATTTTCATGACAGTATAATGTGTTGTCACAATAGCTTAAAAATGCTGAAAAGACACTGAAAATCACATAGACGTCACCAAACTCTGCCTGTCTTACGGGACAGGATTGTGGTGGGATAATCAGTGATATGCTGCTGTGGTTACAGTAAGTACATGTTGTGAGGTTTGACGTTTACTTGTAAAGGTTGCACACCCAACTGTGAGACTGTGAATTATGTATTTTCCTCAGAAAGTGCACAAGTGCTTAGTTGCCAAGTCTTTCTTTGCTTTTTCTGTTTTAACTCAGGTTGTGTTTGTCTGTGTGTTGTCATTTGTGTAAAACAGAAATTATGTGGTAAATAAAACTGAACCAAGCTGCTGATGAGATTGACGTGTGTGATGCTGCTTCTGGGCCTCTGGCGGTGTAATAAGGCGAACACTGCCCCCCTGCGGTCATATAGAGTAACTGCAGCTCCGCGGTTCATCAGATGCCACTGCAAACATATGAGCTGGTGTGTGTGACACCTTTTTTTTTTAAAACAAATGACATAAAATCTCAATTTATAAAAAAAGCATTATGTACAACTAATTCCATGCTTAAATCCATTTTCTATTTTTATACTTTTATCATGCAAAGACTTTTTTGTTTTGACCTGAGTGGGAAAATAATTTCACGTCTGTGTGACTGTCTTAAGAATGGTCACCAAAGGTGTATGTGTAGTTTTTTTTTTTAAATCAACACTGCTATGTCTAACAGGTACAATGTAATCAAATCCTTGTCACTGTGAAGATTTTCACTTGTGAAATAGGTCTGGTACCCTTCCTGTTAACGCCCATTTCCACTGGTACAGAATGTACCAAACCAGTCACAGCGTGGTGGGAGGCTTCACGTGGTGTCTCATGAAGGAGTGTCTAAGATCCACTGTTCAAAACAACCAAGAATCTTCTGGAGAGCTAGGCATGGGTGTAGATGATGGGTGGATGCTTGTTAACTGGGAGATAATTTATTTCCATTATCCAGCACTTTGTGGTTAACCACTGTGTAATTATTCATGACTGATGATGCCAGGGGAAAAATGATCGACTTCATCAGAAGCTGGAGGGACGAGGTGGAGGACGTGGTTAAGGGTTGGATGCATGACAAATGCTTACAGAGCATCCTCCCCCTCCTCCATCACTGATTGCATTATTCAGATATTATTCTCAAAAACTCCTCCTTAAAAAGGTACAAACTGTCATTTTTATTTCATATAGATGAAAGCGTGATTCTGTGGTGCAAAACCTGTTTATCCTGAAGCAGAGGGGTCCATCATGACACACTTCTGCAGGAACTGATCTTTGTTGTGTTGACAAAAGAACTGTTAATGAGTGTGGCTGGTCCAGGAGGTCTTGTAGTACTATTTTATCTCACCTTGTTTTACACCAGGGCTTTAAATGGGACTTTGATATGCTGCCCCCATGTGGCCAGAGGAGGGAACGCTGCACAGTGACTTAAGACTTTTACAGTCATGTCATTTTGTACCTGCAGAAACTGGGTCCATACCTCCCACATTTGCAGGACAAGACCAAGAACACAACTCTGCGTTGTAAATATATTTCTTGAAGAAATATACTTACAGCATGGCCACCTCGTTCACCTGAACTAAACCCAATAAAAACTAGTTTTTAAATTTCCTCCTGTATTCTGATTTATCATCTCTGCAGTTTTCAATTTAAATGCACTGAAGGCCAGTTTTTTCAGTCTGCAGGCACATAAATCAATCAAGCACTGCTGTGACTTTTACTCCAAAAATTCTTCTGTTTAAAAAAAAAAAGAAACTACAACCACCAAAAGACCAGACAGAGGAATTCTTTTGATTATTTCCAGGCTATCCTACTCTTTATTTAATGCAAATTACAGTACCAGGGAACTATTCCTCGGAGCACGCAGAGGGAATATTTACAGAGGCGCACATTTAGCATACCTTCACAGAACAAAAAACAAAACAAAACAAAACGAACAAAAAGAAACAAACAAATGAAATAAAAGCTTCAGTCACAAACAGAGGCATTCAAGTAGTAGTACTGTTATACAGGATGTTTTTTTGTAATATTTTCTTAAATTTTTCCTTTCTTTAACCCCAGTAAAACTCATTTAACACATTTTACTAGTATATATGCTAGTATGATCCGATACTAGTATTTATACTCGCTTTTCTTCCTTTTTTTTGGTAGCCGTTCTGCTGTTTTTATTGAACTGGGAGTTGTGGGGGTGGGGGTGGGGGGTGAGGTGAAGTGGTCAAACCTTCTGGTGAAGGGGTAGCGACATGTACATGAATGCAAAATTACAGCGAGCAGGAGACGGGGAGAAAGGCTACATGACTCGACCCCTTCGGTGCTACTGAATTCAACCCCCGAGAGACGTGGGAGACACGAGCGACGGGACACGAAACACCCAGACGGAGAAGACGAGAGTTATTGCCTCTGAGGATGGCTCATCACAACTACGTCATAGTTTGGCTTTGGTAACAGAACCAACATGTGACACAGAGACTCTACTGTACTCCTTATATACAGTATATGAAGCTTTTTTTTTTCTTTTAAACCACCGCTGCGGCCCACAACAAACCCACCCACTTCACACCCGGGGGTCCGTGTGGGACTTGTGGTATTCACGTGTCTGAGATAAAACATCAAAATAAAAACAGCTGTCTAGTGTATCTTCAGTTAAGGAAATAAAATCCTTAGAATTAACAACATCTGTATTTTACATTAACTGTGCAATGAGAAGGATTCAAATGAGGAAGAAGAGAGTGTGTGTGTGTGTGTGTGTGCGTGTAGCAGGACATTCAACAGCACCAAAAGGAGAGTCACAACATGAGGGTGGGGTGAGGGTGGAGACAAGGCGAAGGTGTATGAAAGCAAAGGCACTCCAAACTATAGTTACACTATACATGACTAGTTCTTGTTACAATAATACAGCGTTCATCTACTGTACTGTACAGGTAAGATTGAACATATGGCTGGATAAAGCTGATCATCGTCATCTACAATATCCATAAACAACATCAGTTCCGCACCCATTCCATTTTTTTTTTCCCCCCTTTTCTTTGTTTTTGCTCATAAACAGTACATGGGTCTGCGTATATACATACCTTGAACACAACATGGAAAAATAAATCAACATAACATACAAAATAACATACAAGTCATAATTTTGGTGAGGAGCATTTATACTGTACATACAAATTCTGTTTGTTTTTGTTTTTTTTTCTTTATGTAGTGAGTATTCTCTGTAAATAAAGACGACTGGACAGACGGGTACCGAGCGGGGGTCTGTGTGCGGTGCTGCGGGTGGGTGGGGTCGGGGCGCTAGGCTAACACTTCAGTCGGTGGTCACAACACGTGCGAGCACGACAGCCGGGTGGGGAAAAAGCGCGAGCATCTGGACAGGTGTGGGCAGGAGGAACGACGAGTGGCTGCTGGAATCTGACATCACTCCAGCAAACAAACAAAACAAAACAAAAAAAAAAAAGAACAACAAAAAGAAAACACCACCTTTAATCTTACTCTATTGTAGTTAGGCAGCAGCAAATATTGCCGCTGCTCTGCCAGATATGAGCTCACCGTAAATGATTTCAGAACCATTGTAGTTAATATACATATATCTATATATACTTTTATACATAAAGAAAAGTAATATATAAACTGTGTGTGCGCGCGGTTGTTTGTACTGTATGTTTATATTACACGAGCACACAGGACCAGATACGTGTCACATCCAAAAACATCTGCCCAGAAGTACAAAATAAAAGAAGTTTGAGTAAAACAACCATTTAAAATCAACCCCCCCAGGCAGGGAAAGTAAACCGTCCGAACATTGACCCCCCCTACCCCCCTCCCTCCCCCCCTCCCTCAAACGTGGACTGCTGCTTCCCACATACATCAGGATCATCATGCATCCATGTGTGTGCGTGTGCGTGGATGTGTCTGAGTGTGTTATTACACGTGCGTGAGCCTCATGCCTTGTCTGCGGAAGTGGCGACGGGGGTATATGTGTGCATGTGCGTGTGTGTGTGTGTAACCCCTCCACCCCCCCGCTTGATCCCACCGTACTCGGGTCATGCACTACAGAAGGAACCAAACGACGGGGAAGGAGGGATGGGGGGAAATGGAAAAAATATGAGGAAGGACGAGTGGAGGTGCCTTAGAAGAAGGGGTGAAGGACTTCTCTAGACTGTCCTCTTACAAACATTAGCAGGCTAGTATTTGTGTGTACATGTACAGAGTACTTTTTATCAATAGTACAGTCGGCAACACCTCTGGCCCTGCGCTTTGCTCCCCTGGTAAAAGGGCACGGAGAGAGATGTCTCTGACGGAGGATGGACAAGAGTTCAAACGGCTGGACGAAGAGGCCAGTGGGGGGGGAGGGGGGTAAAAGTCGGGGGTCGGGGATGCTTCATGGCGTGGGGCTGTTGTCGAGCTGCTGAACCCGGGCCGCCTCAGCGTCGCTGCGCCGCTGTCGGGGAGGGGAGCGGGAGCGGGAGCTCGCCCCCCTGGCCGGAGCAATGGAGAGGCTGTGGGCTGGGGCGGGGCAGGCGGGCCTGTGGGCTCAGGAGGTGGAGTTAGAGGCGGAGGCGGAGGCGGTGGTGGTGCTGGGACCTCTCTCTGTGCTGCTGCCGTCTGCGGGCGGAAAGAAAAAAAAAAAAATCAGCGTTTGGGTGAAAACTTGGAAGTTAACTCTGCAGTTCCTGCCTGTGACGGTGCGTTCGCTGCACCTTGGAAATCTGAGACCTCCGTCCCATCACTACAGCCGCACCAATCATAACTGACAAAGACTGTTCATAATGGCGGGTAGATAATCTACTGTCAAATAAAAGCCATTCAGAGACAAACCAGCACTTACGAGTGGTAAATACAGAGCTTATAAAAAAATAAAATAAGAGTGTAACCTGTGGTGGCAGATGCGTTGGTTGGGGTGGAGGCGGCCGCCTGGCTGCGGGCGTGGGCAGGGATAAGTATGGAGGCCAAAGAGGGATTACTAGAAAGCTCTGAAAGACAATTCACATAATATGTCAGCAGGTCATGTGACCGCGCTGCATCCCTGGACGCCAACGATGCAGGCGATGCTTCCAAACGGGGAAACGCCAATCACTTTTCAAAAGAAGACGGAACAATTTAGATGTGCGCACCCTGGGTGGTGAAGTTGAACAGCGAGGGCTTCTCCCTCCCGTTGGGCAGTTTGACGTTGGGGTCGCGCAGCTCGTCGAAGAAAGAGTGTGCGCAGGCTTCTAGAGGGGTGAGGCGGGCCGTGGGCGTGTACTCCAGCAGGCGGGAGCACAAGGCGATGGCCTCCGGAGGCGTGCGAGGCCGGAAGACCTGGACGCCGGTTAGAGACAAGGTGCACATTAACCTCTGGAGATTCCTCCACCGTGCCATTAAACAAGATACTTCGTCTTTAACACACTCAAAGGTCAAAGGTCGGTCACTGTCGACCAGAACCACTGCAGATAATCAGGTTTCTTACAGTTCAACATCAGTTCAACCTTTACTTTGCTTAATCAACATGCAACTTCAGTGTCAACAACAAACTACGAGGGGTTTTAGGGAAGCATCACATGCAGCTCTGTTACAGACGTGGAGATGGATTAGAGGTGACATGAGGTCCAAACAAGAACAGAGATGGGACTAAAGTGGAAATAAAGAAATAAAAGTGCTCCTGTACCTGTTGACTCACCTTAGTCCAAGGGTGTGCCTTGATCTGGGGAAACTTGAACTCGGTGTAGTTGGGGTTCATCTCGCGGATCTGCTCTCGGGTCGGGGTGCCGAGGACCTGCGGGACAGAGAGCCACGGAGGCGGAGCCATTAACCTCAGCGATGCTGCGTCGTCACATTAAACCGAAGATGAGGTGGCAGGCGGATTACCTTGATGATTTCAACCAGCTGATCCACGCCGCTGTCGCCGGGGAAGATCGGTTGTCCTAGCAACAGCTCTGCCAGTACACAGCCAGCTGACCACACATCTGTAGGAAGCGGGTCAAGCAGGAAAGGAGCATGTTTACCGATCCAAAGAAACATCTGGTTTATATCGTGTTTGTTTTCTCTCGTTTGATTTCTGAGGTCGATGTCGTTACGCGGCTCGGCTGCGACAGCTCGGGTCAGCCTACCTATGCTGGAGGTGTAGTCGGTGGCACCGAAAATGAGCTCGGGGGCTCGATAGTAGCGGGAGCAGATGTAGGACACGTTAGGCTCTCCGCGGACCAGCTGCTTGGCGCTGCACACAAAAATCAAAGCGTGAAATCATCGTCCTCACCATCATCATCATCGTCGTCGTCATCATCAACTCAGGAAGACAAGAGATATGAAACCAGTTTGATCAGGATTTACATACTTGAAAGCTGATGAAATATTAAAGCAATTAATGAGTGTGGAGCTGTTGCCATGGTGACGCTAAATTGTGCAAGATCTTTTGTAGAACATTTAAAAAGCACAAGATGCTGAAAACAGTTCACAGATCTGCAGAAAGATTAAGAATCTGTCAAATCTTAATCTGGAACGAGTAGCTGGATATTTTGATCGTATCTAAGGTCTTTAGAGAAATGACTGTAAATTTGAAACCAGATTAAAGTTTAATTCCCACAAGAGTGTGTTTATCTTTTAACTCGACAACCCGATGAAATCACCAGTTCACCTGCGGTGATTTCAGGAGGACGTGCAGATGACGCTGATGATTTCATGAACCAGCGCAAAGGTCCGATAGTATGAAACTCTGATGCTTGGGAATATTGATCCGGCACCACAGTGGGACCGATTCATTTGGACTTCAGAGGTCCAATCTGGAAATCAGAATAATTCTGCTTGTGTGAGCAGGAAGTTGTTTTAATTAAAAATAAGTACAAATGTCCAAGACTTTAGCATGTCTGCTCTTGTAAAACTCTTAACAGCTTTAATCAACTTGTTCACCTCATGAAAATGGCAGATTGTTGGCTGGAACCTGGATATGTAACAGTTTGGGTCAGTTCTGACAGCCAGGATAAAAACACGGTACGGGACTTTTGTGATTTTTTTTTTTTTTATTCCACTGTTGTTTCCCGTAGCAGCTAAAACCAACTTCAGATCAGCTGTGGAAACCTTCATCACTGCGTCCGTCTCACCTGCCGAAGTCGCAGAGTTTGAGCACGGCCGTCTCCGGGTCCAGCAGCAGGTTCTGGGGTTTGATGTCCCGGTGGCAGATCCCGAACGAGTGGATGTAGGCCAGGCTCCTGAACAGCTGGTACATGTACAACTGCACACGGGAAACACAGACGGGTTTCAGGAACAGAACCAGACCTGGGAAGAGTCCTCCAAAGATGCATTTCAGCGCCGTCAAACACACAACGTTTCATCGTCACACACAGCCGTGCGTCTCCTCACACACAAGCTGACAAGAATTTACCAGATCAAGTAAACGACACACAGAACCATCAACAGAGATAGTCAGAAACCTTGGATCAAATATTTATTTCTTTTGTTGCTCACATTTAGTCTAAATGTGGTATCCCCTCAAAGAAAAATAACAGATTTCAGTGAAAATTAGGAAGGATGAGAGAAAAAAAACCAATATGAAACATGTGGTTCAACTAGAAAGATGTCAAGTCCCGTTATGCTCTTCATACTAAATCAAAAAATATACACACCTATTCAATCTGAAAATAAATCCTCCAGCGAGTAATTTTAGGTTTCATCCAGGCCGTCTAAAATATTTAACTGATTTCCTTTCAGAAGTGAGAAACATCCAAAACGATGTTGCTATAAAACACATAAACTAAAACAAGATTAAATATACAGAAAGAAAAGGAACTATGAATAAAGTTACCGTTGGCTGGTCAGGTAAATCTTGTTCATTAAGGGACGTATGGGACTGGATGCCAGAGCGGTTATGGACACACACACACAGAGTTACACACACACACACACACACACACACAGAGTTACACACCTTGACGTAAACCATGGGCAGCGTCTGTTTGGCTCGGCTGTAGTGTCTGGCCACTCTGTAGACGGTCTCAGGAACGTAGTCCAGAACAAGATTCAAATACACTTCGTCTTTCTGATGGAGAGAGAGAAAAAATAAATAAATAAATAAATAATGCAGCTCAAAGATTAGGAAACGCATAAAAATCTGGAAAACTGCATGAAAAGGTCATGTCATCTGCATTATCAGCAGAAACATTACAACCAGAGTCACTGCATGTATCAGTGGCATGTTAACAGATTATAGTTTGGTGGTTTTCCTCCTCCGCTGTGTTGCCCGTTTCTCCTGATGAAAAAAGCCATTTTGGAGCTGATGTAACCGCTGTTTTTTCAGTCGAAATGGGAATCCATTGTGTGTCCCTCGAGGGCAGGAAGTGAACAACCCTGCGTCATAGCGGCCAGTGCTCCAACTGTCGCCGCAGACAATTATACCGTTTCCTGGTTTTCTGGCTGGACAAGGCCAGCGAGGGTGGGAGGGAGGGGTTCCACCCTCAAAGGACGTCTCAGGGTTCTCCACCCGATTATTCCAAGACTTCCTCCTTCTGTCGAGCATGTCCAGAGCTCGCCAAAGCCAAGCCGTCAAACAAGAGTCAGACAGCAATAAATCAAAACTACGACTCACACGCCTGGAAATAACCTGCAACCAGAAAGATTTATTTCAGGATTCAAATGTTTCTCCCACTGGTGTGTCAGGAGGGATCTTAAAGACCCCCTAACCTTCATCAGGGTAAAAACTAAAAGTCTGGCCTTATCTACACTGGTGTTACTAGAAGCCTTCAGGAAGCAGAAACGTTCTTACAACCACTGAAGGACGCAGTCTGTCTTAGATGTTTGCACAACAGGAACTTCCAGTAACTCTGTCGGACCTTTCACAGCTCCAGGAGTGACATCTGTGACCTCTGTGACCCCTTTCCTTGGTTTACTGAAGAATTACATCGTCATTTTAACTTTTCTGATCCCACTTAAAGTCCTTCAAGAACTCATCATGAACATCCAGGAGCCTTGTTCAAGCAGAGCTTAAAAACCAAGTTAAACCACTCATTTCTTGGATGGTTCTGCCTCGTTTCCCTCCATCTGTTAACGTCTCCATCCGAGGCACCGACGCCCAGCAGGAGACACCGCGAGTGAGCCGGGCCAACGAAAAGCCCCCCAGCCAGACTGCGTGGTAGACTTGTGTTATCTCAGCGCCCGGCGTCTCCCGCTCGCTCTGATCAGATACATGTATAGTTAATAAATACGAGGACGGGACTGAGAACCGGCGGATGTGCACATGCTGGGTTGTTGATTAGCACAGATGAACAGCGTCTGGGAGACCACTCGCAGGCATCGACACACACGTCTTCCTCCAGAATCGCTTTCATTCCTTGGCGCCCTGCGAGCGTCTGTCCTCGGGCCATGCGTGTTTGCAATCATTCCTCCCTTCGCAGCGAAACTCTCATTGATAACATTTGTGACGGCTCCAGAGCCAAATCCTCCTCCTGTTAGCGCCATCAGAGCTATATTTGGCCTAGCAACAGTGATGACTCACTTCCTGCCGCTCTACAAAGCCACTTCCTTGGCTTGTTCCCAGACGGTTCCTCGAGCTGGGATCCGATTGGCTCCTTCTTTACTCACAGCTAAATAATAAAGCCTATAATTCTGGCGAGAAAATCACTTCCACCTGAACAACAGGCCACGCTTTTTCTCCACAATCACCACGAAGGAAAGTGCAACTTGAATCTGTAGAGTTTTTTTTTTTTTTTAAATATAAGTGCAGCTTGAACTGTTTTAATGTGTGTGCAAGGCAACAAATGCAAAACAGACATAAATCTACGAGCAGAGATGTGAGAAAGACAAGCAGATGTAAATAAGACCAGTGAACTCTTATTTTGATACTCGATGGTGAAGATGGCTTCAACGCAGCGCCGTGCACGTCAGAACAACCACATGCAGGGTCACAGATATTTTAGTTGTCGTGAACATCTCACTGATTCTTAACTTCTGTGGAGGTCTCAATCTGAACAGAGACCTGTTTAAGCTGTAAGGGTGGAGTTGCATAGTAATGTCATAAAATGCACAAAAAAATTTACCATAAAAACACTTTTTGGCAGCCACTGATCAGTCTGAAGTTTGTTTTTTTGTCAGGTACTTCTCGCAAAATTGACACAAAATGTGCATCTCTGTGAATCGTCTTTGTGCCACATTGAATTTGTATTTTAACTTAATCTTCAGTTCTTTTATAAAAACACTTCTAAAGTTCTCAGATCCATGTCAAAAATTGTGAGGAAGAATAAAAAAAACTGATAATCTAAATCAAATGGGTGCTGTGGAGACTTGTATCAGCTGGAAGTATTTATGGTCAAACAGAATCAAAGGTGACGGCTGCTACATCACGTGTGTTTTAGAGCATTATTATGTAAATTACAGTTTATTCTGTTAATTACAGAGATGTTGAAACAAACACGGATAAACTGAGCTGAGGTGAAGACGGGTTGATTTCTGAGACTGTGTGAAGATCTCTGTCAACACCCCCCTCCCCCTATCAGGTTCCTCCTGATTCATGAATCTATAGATCCCATTTGTAACCTGTTACTGCTGATTTTTTGATCTCCGGTTCAGCTGCTGAGGCCATTACAAACATCTCTTAATCTGCTGCAGCTTCGACCCGAAGTCAGGAGCGCTGCTTACTGCTCGTGAAAACAAGCGTTTCCATTTGTGAGTAAATGAAGGTTTTTATTGAGGGGACGCCACGGCAGGGGGCAACTCTGAGTCACCAGACGTCCTCGCTGATCTCTCCCTGGAACTTCAAATTCTGAAGAGCTAAAAGTCAAGTCAACTATTTGCTAAACTGCCCACATTGTTTGGAAAGGTGGCCTTCTTTTTAAACACAGTATTATACAAGAGGTTAAAGGTCAAAGTAAAAGCACACGGTGTGCCTCGGGCGTGCTGCATGCCAGAAGTTGCGTAAGACTACCTGTGCACAGGATGACATCAGCAGCAGTCCTCGCCTTCACAGCTGCAGGAAGTCTTACTTCAGAACATATATGGCACCTTCACACTGGAGCTGACCTGGTCTTATCCCTCGTCAATGCTTTCTTTTTAAAGCTGCCATCAATCCATCACTTTGTCCGAAGGGACTCGTCAACCCGTTGACCTCTGACATTACCTTTTGCCCGCTTCACTCGCCCTCCCCTGTTTCTCTCTCAAGGTGTAATGGGTGGTAAATCCCCGTACCAACAACACGGTGCCAGTCTCCATAATTAGCCCGGCGATACAGTGAAGAGAAGCGAGAAAGGAGTGCGTGAACGGCGGCTCAGGAGAAGGGATTTAAAGAGGCTGGGAGCAACTGGAAACAAAGAAAACCTGTGGATTATTGAAAATGCCAAAAAGCTGTGATTGCAAAAGTCAAACTGGGAATGTGTTTTTGTCGTTTCTAAAATGAGCCAGCCCCCCACCTCCCGCGAATATGTCAGAGTACCAAGAATTAGCAGCGATTCCCGGAGGTTAATGGGCACATGGCATGAGAGGGAGCGAGGTGGAGCTTACAACAGAGATGGGACGGCTCGAGTAAATCTATAATTAACCAACACCCTCTACTGTTGCAAACTGACGCCCCCCCCCAGCCATCTTTCAGACCATTCTCCGTCCACCCGTCCTCACTGCACACCCCAAAATTATCCTCGGCAGCTTCCTTCAGCTGGTCTGCACCAGGGAAGCATTCCTAACTGCAGAGTCATGGATCATGGGTATAGTCCCGACGGCGAGTGTGCCAAGTCCATGTGTGTCTATATTTGACAGGCAGACCTCGGCAGGCCCGTTTGTCGGCTGGCTGAATGACATAGTCCAGCCTTGTAGTCTCCAGGGGATCTCCAGTGCTCACCAGAGGCAGACGGCAAGCCAGGGTGGGGCGGGGGGGGACTTTACCGTCACGGTGTGCTGTATCTACCGTTGTACTGATCCAATGGGCCGTGAGGCAGAAAAGGATGAGACATGAGCTGGCAGGCCACGTAAAAGACCAGCGTTAAGGTGAAATTAAGTGATCAGCTATTTAGAAACATTACGTTCAGTAATCCTGACTTGAAAGTACAAATTTTGACCTGAAC